>SRLM01001600.1:0-27750 GCA_015708895.1 Populus ilicifolia | reverse complement strand
ATTAGTCATCTTATTCAATTAATGCTAATACGTGTAAATTTCATCAAGCATTCATGATTATAACTTATGTTAACAACAAATCAAGCATTTGTTGTACCAAGTGTTATACAACATAAATCAAGATTAATCATTTAACAAGCAAAGTATTAAAGAGTGAACAAGATAACAAATATAAAACATGTTAGTATTAAACATTAAAGTCCATATTAAGTTTATACCATACTTATTCTTACACCATTAGTGTAACCTTTTCACCTTGACATAATTAACTTAGCTAGACATAATGAAAGAAAGAAAAATAGATAAACAAAACAAGAACATAAATAAGATAAGAGTTAACAAAGCAAAGGAAAGGAAATGAAAGGCATAAACTTGATATTAATGAAAACAAAGTATAAACACTAAAAAGAATACAAAGAGAGAAAGGAAGAGCATGATCTTGATCTGGAAACCAAGATGCCTAAATGCATGGCAAATGCCTCCTTTTATAGGCCAAAATTAGGAACTATTGATTTGATGACTAATTGATGAGTAGATGGTCAACCCTTGACTTGGTGACAATCCTTATCTTTTCTTGTCTGCCCAAAACGTCATTGATGATGTCAAAATTAAAGCCACTTGAAAAAATGAACATTCTAGGCAATTGTCTCATCTTTCTTGTGTAAAACATTCAGCTTATTTCGACTACTAGAACTCTAGATATGGTCAAAATACTGAACAGTGCTCGGGCTAGAGGACAGATTCGGACTTCTTTGTTGTTGCAACAATTTGGACTTGAAAATGGCCTTTTTAGATCTTGGGCTCCATATAAAAGTTGTAGGCCTATGTCTTACCTTTCCATCCATATAAAGTAGACCTAAATCTGAGATCTATAGCTTCAAATATCACTCAATTACTTAATAGTGTTCCGATTTAGATTGCACCGACATCTCTTTTCTAAGTTTGATCATCTCTTTGCCTTTGCAATTGAAGTTCTTAAAGTCATCAATCAATCCTTTCATTTATGTGATAGGCCTGCATTTAAAATGAACATTTACCATAAATTAAAGGTATCTTATATTATTAGATAGATTATTATAAAATGTACTTTAGTTAAGGAGTTATTGATACTTTAAGTGCAAAATGATGATATAAAACCATGATAAAAATGCACTTTTGAGTACTAATCAATTAACATAGGTTATAATCATAAATAGTCGACAATATTTACAAGTATAGTATTATTCGAATAAGATAACTAATGTAATCATATTAGCCATTTATAATCTGATTGGAATCTCCTTTATGTGTGGTTTCTAGTTGACTAATAAAAGTTTATACTATACTTGTTTGAAATACCATTAGTGGATCCTCTAACTTTGACATTTGTTTTTATCATTGTTCGATCCTCACATTGGTCTTCCATCTCAAAATTCTCACCAACTTCTTTATTATTATTATTATTATTATTTTACTATTACTATTATTATTAGTATTATTAGTACTACTACTACTATCACTACTATTATTATTGTTATTTTTGTTGTATTATTGTTTATAATTTATACAATTAACCTCCTTGTAATTTGATCCTGGTCTTACCAGGTTATTTATTATTTTGATACTCCTGCACTTGGAAGAAGAAATTAATCTTCTAGTCATATCAACCTCTCTTTATAGGAAAAAAAAAAACTTAAGTTTCCTTTAAAAGTGGAATTTGATGAACCATTTTTCTTTTTAATAAAAAATAATATAAATTATATTTAGGATCTTATTTAATAGCTTAAGCTATTAAGTTGGAATGATTCTTTGATATCTATACCTTTAGACTTGAAACTTGTACATGTCCACATTACCTTAAGCTGAATTTTTATCAAATAAATAAGAATGGTAAGATTTAAACTCGTGACCACTTGGTCAAGATAATTCTTTAACACTCTTCTATCACAATTTTTGTATCTTTAAAAGTTATGCAACAAACTAAAATTTTAAAAGATTTGGAAAGAAATAGAAAAATGAATGATACAAATGTGCAAAAGAAAATACAAAAACAAATTACTCAATTAATAATTTTCAAATTAAAATATCATAATTTCGTGAATGAAACAAGAAATTTGTATTATCTTGGCATATAAAAACCTAGATGACATCTTGCATATACATAAACTAATAAAGAAATTTGGGTATGACATGCCTTCGTAGCCTTAGATTTATAATCTAAGAACATTTCATGTCAATATACATAAAATTTATATATGAAAGAAAACTAAGTTCTTTAACCATTCACCAAAATGAAATCTTGGTATAGTTGTATATATAATAGGAGAACTTTCTATATATTTAAAGTTATAATTGAGGATCCCTAACTGTTATCTACTTCTATCTACTTGGAAAGTTATTAATAATAGTTTTTTTAATAAAAATAATGAGATATTTCTTTTTATTTTAGCTTTGATTTAAGAATAAAACAATTACCACCAAACATTATTTTTAAATTGCATTTAGCAATACATTAGGGATATATATAAAAGGAAATTATAAATGCAATAGTAAAATCATGACTACACTCAATTGCAAAGACCTAATTTAAAACAATATATATAAAATATAAGCTATGAAACATTAAAATTAATTTGAAAATAACTTGAAGAATTTCGAGGCATGATTAATAATCAAGATAACAATATCCCTGATCATCCTCACATTGTTTAATATTTGTACTCTTAAACCTTTTATCATGAATAAAAAAATCCATCTTTCTTATCTTCATTTATGAATTTTGCTTTCATGAAATTGCCATATTTGATGTGATTATAAGAACTTCATTTCGTCTGAATCTCGTTGGATCCTATTAGGAATTTTGTTTCAAAAAATATCTACAAGACAAATATGCAATGCTTGTGAAGTTAGGTGATATGCAATGCATCTTAACTTTTTGAAATATAGATCCCCCATTCATCTTGTTTGGCGATCTTGAATGTTAGTAAGCTCTTTTGATTCACATGTCTTTTAAATCTACTCAAGCTGACCCATGTTGTTTAGTTCTCCAAGATAAACTTTGTTTGAGTTTCCCAATAGTCACTGCCTCTTTCTCCATTAGTTACTTTGTTGAGAGCATTAGCTTCTCCCTAGCCTAACATTGTGTTGTTGGTAACATTTCCATTGTTGAGGATTCTTTAACCACATCACATGGTTAATGTATGAGGATTATCCCGCTTCACCTGGGATTTTCATATCTGAGGATGTATCAGTTATCATATTGTCTAACTAATCATATTATGAGAGGTAACAATCTCATTTCATAGAAATTGCATAATCATACTATTTCAATCTCATACTGGAAGAAGTCTACAGTTTTATCATGTGTATCTCCCACTAGGGAAGCAAATTTCTTTGTGCCATTAGGAATCTGGTGACTGCTTCTCTGCCTCTGGAAGATTTCTAGTGATTGTTTTTCTACCCCTGGAAGAATTAACTGTCTCTTTTCATTTCCTCCTTTGCTCTTGTTGTTGTTAAAATCTCTGATTTTCTAACACTGCTTCTTTATGTGTCATATATTTGTCTTCTTCACACAGAAAACCATTTTTTCAAAAATTAATTTTCAAAAGATCTCTTTTGTTTTTGAAAACTGAAACTCTCAATGTCTATTTATAACAATGTTTAAGCAACTTTAAGGATTTGTATTAAATCTCTTAGTAAAAGTAATCTCAGATAAAGGTAAGTGATGAGATGACCTTCTGCTTTGATTTTCAAAATGTTCAAGTGATTGCTTGAATGCATTTTGAGGGAAAAGGAACAATTGCCTTTTATTTTTAGAAACACTCCTTTTAATAACATGAATAATAATGAATAATTATTTGCTACATCATGACTCTTTATGAAAAAGTCTCTTATATTTTGAGAATGTTGTTTATTGATCCAAGTTGCTTTCTTGATTAGAAAGGACTTTAAAGGCACGTAATGTATTTATGGCTCAAAGTTGTAAAAGGAAGAGGATTTCATAAGCTCAAAAAAAGTGTTTAAGGGTTTGAAAACTATAGATCACCGTTATCTTATCTTCATCTTTTCTTTTGCTATCTTGATAACAAAATGATACTAAACATTCCAAATTAGGAATTTGTTTCTATTTCTTGGGAATTCTCTTAATTATTTGGAATTTTTTGTTAAATTCCTTGTTGTCAGACTTCATAAGCTCACATATCTTCAAGATGATTTCTATGATCATTTCTTTCTTTTTGCCCCTATTATAGGGTGTGATCTTAGTTAAGGTTCTTATGAAAGAAAAAGCTTTAAATAGACTCGACTCAAATTGGGACTGCAAAGGATAATTTTAAAAGAAAATGAAAGGAATATCAAAGATGACCTTTTTTTATTTCAAGTAAGATCAGTTAAAATCAATAAACTTTGTCCACATCTAACGTAATGCTTTGGATTTATAAAATACCATATTTTGCGAGTCCATGACAAGCTAATATACTACCAACCATTATTCATGTTGATAAAATATAAGTCCTAGACAGAATTTGAGTGATAGTTGTTCCAATTGCATGTTTTTGACTTGTATGGTCATCTCTTTCAAGGGAATTGCTTTGAACATTATCCTAAACAAATCATTGATTTATTTCATTGAAATCATAAACAAAATCAATTCTTTTAAAACCTCATTTAAGAAGAATGGGTTCTCTTGTAAAAACAATTTGAAAGATCAAATTGTTGAGCCATTGAGATCATGCATAGGCTTTTTGGTGAGGTATATGCAAAGAGAATTTCCTGGACAAAATTTCATTTAATTGATTTTGATTGGATGAAATGCATCACACATAATACTTTTTCATAAAATCAGAGTTCACAAGCCTAGGTAAATCATCTCTATCCATCCTAGTTAGCAACAGAGCCTCTTTGGAGAATGCTTTCTTCACTACATATGGGCCTTCATAGTTTGGTGCCCACTTACTTCGGTCTTCACTCAGCAGTGGTAAGATTTTTCTTATTACAAGATCCCCTTCTTTGAATTCTCTTGGTCAGACTTTCCGGTCATATGCTTTAGCCATCCTTATTTGGTATAACTGGTGATGATAAATTGCAGCCATCCTCTTCTCACTTATCATGTTTAGCTGCTCATATCTCACTTTAGCCCATTCAGCTTCTTCTAGTTCAAATTCTATTAGTACTTTCAAATATGGAATTTCTACTTCCAAAGGCATCACCGCTTTCATCTCAAATACTAGTGAGTAAGGTGTAGGTCCAATAAATGTTCTTACTATTGTGCAATATGCATGTAGAGCAAAGGGAAGCATCTCATACCAATCCTTGTAAGTGACTACCATGTTCTGGATAATCTTCTTGATATTCTTATTTGCAGCTTCGACAGTACAATTCATCTTTGGTCTATAGGGAGATGAGTTTGAATGTTTAATTTTCCACTTCACGCACAATTCTGTGATCATTTTTCCGGTTAAAATCCTGGGCATTGTCGGTCACTATCTTTTCAAGTGAACCATACCGACAGATCAAAATTTTCTCAATGAAACACTTGACCACCTTTTAAGTTACATGAACATAAGAGCTGGCCTCCACCCATTTTGTGAAGTAATCAATGATTACTAAGATAAATTGATGCTTATTGGTGGCTTTTGGGTTGATTAGCCCAATCACATCTATTCCCCACGTTGCAAACGACCATGGTGATGTCATATTAAATAGAGGAGCTGGAGGTGCATTTATCTTATCACTATACACTTGACATTTATGACATTTCCTAACATAATCGATGCAATCTTTCTCCATGGTCATCCAGAAGTACCCAGATCGTTGCAATTGTTTAGCCATCATATGCCCACTTGCATGAGTTGCATAAATTCCTTCATGAATTTCTTGCAATGCTACCTTAGCTTTGATTTCATCTAGACATCTTAGTAAAGTCCCATTGAATGACCATTTGTATAGAATTTCTCCATTCAGGTAAAATTCTAAAGCTAACCTTCTCAAGGTCTTCATATCTATTTTAGATGCCCCCAAGGGATACTCTTGATATTGGATAAGCTATTTGATGTCATAAAACCATGGGTTCCTATCTGTTTCTCTTTCAATTGAACAACAATGAGCTGACAAATTTCTAATCTCAATGCAGATTTATTGTACCATGATTCCGTAATCAGTTTTGGCCATAGAAGCTAAGGTTGCCAAAGCTTCAACAAACTGGTTTTTTTCTCTTCCCATGTGAGTAAAATCTATCTCATCAAAGCCCTTAGTGAGTTTCAAGAGATATTGTTGATATGGTATCAATTTCTCTTCCTTGGTCTGCCATTCGCCTTTCACTTGACAGATTATTAACATTGAATCCCCATAGACATCAAGCTTCTTTATTTTCATCTCCAAAGCAACTTCTAATCCAAGGATACAAGCCTCATATTCAGCAGTATTGTTAGTGCATTCAAATTGTAGTTTGACTAAGACAGGATATTGCTTCTTGTTAGGTGAGATTATCACAGCGCCTGTTTCATTACCAAAAACATTCACTGCCCCATCAAAATACATGATCCACCAATCATTCTTCTCTTTTTCTTCTTCTACTATCAATACATCCTCATCCGAGAAGTCAAATTTTAAAGGCTCATAATCATTGATAGCATTATCTGCTAGATGATTAGCAATTACACTTCTTTTTATAGATTTTCTTGTCTTGTATACAATGTCATACTCAGTTAACATTACTTGTCATCTTGTTATTCAGCTTGACAAGTAGGGTTTCTCAAAGATGTATTTAAGAGGATCCATTTTTTAGATCAACCAGGTGGTATAATATAACATATATTATCGAAGACGTTTCATTCTCTATAAAAGAGCACAACATAGCTTCTCAATCATAGTATATCTGGATTCACAATCGGTAAACTTCTTACTCGGATAATAGATAGCTTGCTTCTTTTCTTCAGACTCATCATGTTGTCCCAACACACAACCCATTGCTACCTCAGTTACTGTCAAATATAAGATTAAAGGTCTTCTAGGCACAAGTGACACTAGCAAAGGTGGATTATGTAAGTATTGCTTTATTTTATCAAAAGCCTCTTGACAATCTTTATCCCATGTACTAGGGTTCTTTTTTCAAAGTAATTGAAAAATTGGCTCACATGTTGCTGTTAACTAAGACATGAATCGAGCAATGTAATTCAAACATCCTAAGAAGCCTCTTACTTCTTTCTCGGTCTTAGGAGTTGTCATAGCCTGAATTGCTTTCACTTTATCAAGATTGACCTCTATTCCTTTATTACTTATCACAAATCCTAGCAACTTTTCAGATTTCACCCCAAACGAGCATTTTGAAGGATTCAGCTTCAACTGATACTTCCTTAGTCTTTCAAATAATTTTCTTAGAACCTGAACATGATCTTCTTCATTCTTAGACTTGGCAATCATATCATCCATGTACATTTCAATCTCTTTATGTATCATATCATGGAAAAGTGTCACCATTGCCCTTTGATATGTGGTTCTAGCATTCTTCAACCCGAATGGCATTACTTTGTAGCAAAATATTCCCTATGGTGTGATAAAAGTGGTCTGTTCTTTATCTTCTTCAGTCATTTTAATCTGGTTATAACCGGAGAATCCATCCATGAAGGAGTAAGTTGAACTCTTAGCTGCATTGTCTATCAGGACGTCTATGTGAGGCAAAGGAAAATCATCTTTTGGATTAGCTTTGTTTAGATCCCTGAAATCTATACATACTCTGATTTTTTCATCCTTTTTTGGTATTACCACTATATTAGATACCCATTGAGGGTATTTAATAACTTCTAGAAAATCAGCATCCCACTACTTCTCTACCTCTACCTTGACCTTGAGCACAATATCCGGGCGAGTTCTTCTTAATTTCTACTTAACAGGTTTACATCCTTCTATTAAAGGCAATCTGTGTATTACATATCAATGTCTAAACCAGGCATATCTGCATAAGACCAGGCAAACACATCAATAAACTCTTATAGTAGTGAGGTTAAACTACATCTTTCTTTTGTAGTAATTAAAGTTCCAATCTTTAGCTCTCTTTTATCTTGCTCAGTGCCTACATTTATCACCTCTAATTCTTCCTTTGCAAGTTTCTAAGCATGCTCCGACTGTTCTACCTATCTAGTAAACTCTTCATTCCATTCCTTTTCATCCATTTCAATCTCATCCTTATTAAAGTTTGGCCATTCATTTTCAATGCAATATGTTTGTGGATTTATGGAGGATTCACTTTCAGAATTCCTAAAAACGGAAGGTGTTTTTAGTATGAATACATATCATGTAGCCGAATAAAACAAAAGGAAGATAACAAATGCTGATGAAAATGCTTGATCTCAATAATATTTTAAAAGTTGGCTCAACAATTATGAAAAGAACTTATATTGTCATCTTGAGCCAAGATTTCCAACTAGGTATAAAAACAAAAAAGCAAACTACAATGCAAAGCACACAAAGAACATAAAAGCAAATATAAGCAGACTCTTAATCATTACTTCTCGAAAACAACTGGGGCTTCTTCAATCTTCCAATTCTAAAATACTTCTTCAACTGAAAGCTTTCACACAAAGGCGCTTGTTGGAGCCTCTTCTAGAGAATGGACAGTTAACTGAGGTAACAATTCATCTTCTTTTGTTGTTTTTTGCTCATCATCATAGTTCCAGCCTTTCCCTTCACCTTCCTCTACATTGTTGATATACATGACAACAAGTTTCTATCCCAAGACTTCCATCATGTTTTTAGATTTCATCACATATGCTGACCTCGAAAAAGAAACATGGATAGGTGGGATTACAATGTCTTCTTCCCCTGGCTTTCTTCCTTCTATTCTAGCCAACCTTTTTTCTCGCTTTATCCCAGCAGCTCTCTTATGATCATTTTTCTTAGGCTTAAAGCCAAGCCCAAACCTCTGATCAGCAGCCTTAATTTTCATCATGTTGACTCTTTTAAGATTTCCAGTAATTGGATCATTCTGGAATGGTAACCCATAATTCAAAAAGCATTTAGCTATCATTCTAGCAATATTAGAAATAACTAGTCTTCTCAACACTGTATTCTCTGGTACCCATTCGATGTTCACAATCTCGAAGGTATGGAGATTTCCATCTTTGCAATCTTTTGCTTCAATATAAGGGACTGCCATATTCCTTATCATGGATAAGGTTTCTTCTACCTTAACTTTCACTAGAGTACCATTGATAATGTACTTCAGATATTGGTGTAGAGATGATGTCACAGCCCTAGGGGCGTGTATCCATGGCCTTTCTAATAACATGTTATACAAAGGATGGATATCCATCACTTGTAGGGTTATTAAAAACATATGAGGCCCTACAAACAATTCAATGTCAATAGTCTCTATCACCCGTGTAGGGGAACCATCATATGCTCTAGTTGTCATAGTACTTGGCCTTATATAAGTAGCATCAATTGGCATCTCATCTAGCATATGCCTTGGTAGCACATTCAAAGCTGAACCATATCCACAAGTACTTTGTTGATCAGACAGTCCTTATATTTCACAGTGATATACAAGGGCTTGTTATGCCTAGTCCTTTCCAAGTCTAGCTCATTTTTAGTGAAGTATAAGTAATTGGAGGCTTGAATTCTTCCCACCAAATATTCCATTGTATCCTAAGTAATATCCTATGGCACATATGCTTCATTCAACACCTTTTGCAATGCTTTACGGTGTAACTTAGAACTCAAGATAAGTGACATTAAAGAGATTCTAACAGGAGTTTTCTTCAACTAATCTACCATATTATACTCACTATGCTTTATCAACTTCAAAAATTCATTAGACTCCTCCTCACTTATAGGTTTATTCACTTCCATATCTTTAAAAGCATCAACTGTTTCTTTTCCTTTAGCTTTCCTCTGCCTCTCTAATTCTTCTGGTGTAAAACACCGACCACTTCGAGTTAAACTACTGATTTCAATATGGAAGATAGGAGTAGGATTCTTAATGTTGAAAGCATACCCATAATTGTAAGGCATTGTGCCATAACTTCCATTATTGGTGCATACAAGCTTGGTTAGGATTAGTTTTGGTGGACCACCCACAGTTGGTTAGAGTCTACAAACCTTTTTTTTTTCTGATGGCCCATCATCCCAACTTCATTGCTTTCTTCTTCACTTTCTATCCGTATAATGCCAAAAATCAACATCCTTTTCACTTCTTGGTAAAATTCTTTGCAATCATCAATGTGATGTTCCACCTTGTCATGAAACTTATAGTAATTATTTTCATTCATTACTGGTTTAAACTTGGATAAATATCTAGACTGTACCATCATACCATATAGTTTTTCTATGGAAACCTTCAAAGTTCTTTCCTTCTTATCGTCTACTCCTACAGCATTCACCCCCTCCACTACTTGTAGCATGGTTGGGTAAAGGGTTGGAATTCACATTCAGTGCATTATTAAAAGTTATTCATCCAGCTTTCATCAATTACAGAAGCTTGTTTTTAAATGCATTACAGCTTTCAATGTTATGCCTAGCAATGCCAGCATGATACTCATATATCATATCAGGCTTATACCAATTTGGATATGAAAGTTGTAGTAGGGTTAAGGGAACAGGGGCCACTTGCCCTATACTCAACAACTTCAAGTATATTTCTCCCAAGGGAAGTGGTAATGGTGGAAATCGTTCTTGGGTTCTTTGAAAATTCCTTCTTGCAGGATTAACAATCTAGTTACTTTGTTGGTCATTTGGTTACTTTTGTTGGTTGGTAGGGAAAGGTTTAGTGAGGTTTACACTTGCAACTTGTTGGGTATGTATTTGGAGTTTATAATGATGGTAATTTTTCTTCTTACCTTTGTATCTTCCTTCCACATTGTTCACCTCGGAATCCTTCTTTTTCCCAGTAAAGCCTTTCTTCTCAGTAAGCTCTAACATTCTCCCTATTTTTATTGCTTGTTCTATCCTCTCAGTAATAGTTACAGCATCATAGAAATCCTAAGCTGAACTACCCATTAGGTGTTCAAAGTAAGGAGATTTAAAAGTGTTGGAAACAGAGTGACCATTTCTTTTTCTAACAAAGAAGGTTGCATATGGGATGCTTTTTCACGTCATCTCAAAGCATATTCTCTTATAGTTTCTTTGTTGCCCTTCTCCATGACTAACAAACTCAACCTATCTGAGGCTACCTCCATGTTAAATTTATAATGCTCCATAAAAGCTTTGACCAAATCTTTCCACTTTCTGATCTTTGTATTATCTAGCCTTGTATACCAACTTAGTGCTGATCCAAAAAGACTGTCTTAAAAGAAATGAATGAGAAGTTTCTCATCATTAACCACTTCTGCCATCTTATTTTAATAAGATTTAAAATGAGTGACTAGGCATTCAGTTCACGTATACTTGATAAATTTTGGTACCCTAAATTCTTTGGGTACAGCTACATTTAGGACTAAACACATCTCTATAGCATAAACGGGATCATATAAGTCTACCACTTCAATTGCTCTCAATCTTTCTTCTAGAGCGGTCAATTTATCATAATCAACATGTTTAGAGTATCTTATCCTATGTGAGTCATTAGTTATCAAGTTTATAATCGGTATTTGTGCTAGTGGAACAGTGGTAGTGAACTGTTATTCAAATAAAAAAGGATTTGCCCCTAAATTTTGAGAAGTGAATACAAAAGGAGCTACTGGCATAGATACAGATGGAGTTGCAACTACTGGCCGAGTAGAGGTATCCTCTCCAAACTTGGATACCAGGGTCTACTCGAGTAGACTTGTAAGTCGTGCAATATCATTTTTCATGCTCTCCAACTCCCTTTGATAGTGAGCCTCTAGATGTGTTCTTTCTTCGTTCTACATTATCTTTCTTCGTAGTCGAGTGTAATGAATTTTATGGTCTTTTGGGCGACCTATATTTCAACTTGAATGAATGCAAGTAAAATGAATGAAATGCAAAAATGGATGCAAAATGTCATATGGATGATGGATGCTTGTTATTTGTTTCAGGTTTTCCTTTAACTTATGATAAGGAACAGACCAGATCAGATTCTCTTAAGAAAGTTCTCACTGAGGACTCTAAACCTACAGGAACTTGAACCGATTTAGGGAAGAAATTTGATGTCATAAATCTGATCTAGTAAAAAATTCCTCAATAGTATTGATTTTTTCCATCTCACACTTCCTATAAGGATCGATGGAGATATAATAAAATTATGGAATGTATATAAAAATATATGTTAATGCATTGACATTTATTTGTGTCTTAAAGGGTACATCCTACTTGATAAGATTTAACTTATAAGGTTTGGCTCATTTTATTCTATCCTTAAAGAAATTATTTGGTTCTTATATTGCCCGAATTACTCGTGAAGTAATTGGCCTCTTAACCTTATGCAACATGAGTATAGGAAAAAATTCCACAATACCCGTTGTATAGGATGAGTTACAATTCATGCGAAAGTCCAAATGAGTATCAGTGGACATAAGTCACACTTGCCACTTGAATCTTTCTTTTCTAATATTTAAAAGGACGAGCTTAGGTCTAGAGCTTTTATAGGTTCACCGTGAAGTGTGTGGATACACAAATAAATATCATGCATACATGTGGCAATATGGAAAATTGAAAAGAATTACAGTAATAAATAATGTAAATAAAATAAATAGCAATAAGAAAAAGCATATGAAAAGCAAACACAAGCAGTTGGTTCAACCCTAAATCCCTAGTAGAGTCATCATTCTGTCGCTACACGACGTCGGGCGACAACTTCACTCTTTCTTGTTTGTTTTAACAAAAAGAATAAATATTGTTTTTTCTTGATTAGGGGAAATAACAATTTTATTGGAGTCGCCATCTAGTAATTTGAGGGAACCAGAAATCCAAAATTAGACATCGGTCGTAGAGATTCAGGTACTGGGTTAGTTATGATTACCGGAAGGTAGAGACCACCATTAAAACATCCTTTCAGAGAAAGGTTACCCTTACTTGTGTGTTTTTCATTTTATTTAAATGCTATTATATTTTGAGCTTATTTGTAAATTTTTAACATGGTTAACGTCGGTCCCTAAAAATAGGAGACACGTTAAAAATGACATCAGTCCCTAAAATTAGGTATATTAATCCTTTTCTATAAATAAAAGAGAAATAGGTATATCCATTCTTGAGAATCAGGTTTTGACCCATGAACAGTAACATGATAAAATGGGTGTTGGACCCGCATCATTATGTATTTAAATTTTTTTTTGTTTTTTTGTTTTTTACATGCAAAAAATTTACAAGTATTTATATATAAAAACATCAAAAAATACCATAAAAATTACCTGAGTGCCATTATATAGGTAAA
Source organism: Populus ilicifolia (assembly GCA_015708895.1). Taxonomy (NCBI): domain Eukaryota; kingdom Viridiplantae; phylum Streptophyta; class Magnoliopsida; order Malpighiales; family Salicaceae; genus Populus; species Populus ilicifolia. Next base: position 14,447 of record SRLM01001600.1, on the reverse strand, counting down.
AGACTGAAATACCCTTGAATTTATCAAAAAATTACAAAAATGCCACTGGCGGCGCTTGTGGCTCTCACGCGGCTAATGTTGACAATGGTGAAATTTTCTAGTGAGATTTCGAGCAACAGATGGTTGATTCTAGTAGATCTGAGGACGAGGATTCTAATGGTGGTGGTCTCAACAACTGTTGATGGCTGATGAAGGAAAATTGATGACTTGAAGCTCGATTGCCCGATGACTATCGTGGCCTTTTTCTAGCCATAATCGTCTGTGAAAATGTGTAAAATGGTTGGGGTTTTGCTTTCGAGGAGGCGATGCACCTTTCTGTGGTGGTTTTAAGGCTTGAAACGGCCAAAAATGGAAGATCGAAGGAGAGAGAAAGAATCGTCGATGAGAAGAGAGAGGGGCTCTGAGTTTTGATACGGTGTGGACGAGCATATGGTGCACCAGTGCATCTGAAGCTTGTGAACCGTTGGATCGTGAATGAATAGATCATGTGGCTGTGATTGGCTTGATCTGCAAGTTGATCGGTAAATTTCCATCTCAACCACAACAAAATCCCAAGAGGCAATACAGTATAATTATAAGTAGTTCCGCCAACACATGGATCAAGTCAAATTAGTCACTACTCTTCATAGTGGTAAGGTTGTTGAAAAACTCACTCTTGAACCTTGTGAGAAAGATTATGAGTCAATCTTTGAGGGTAAGGAAGGAGTTGAATTTGAAATTTGCAAAGAAAAGATTGATTCCCTACCAGCGCTTCTATTTTCTCATGCATGACCAAACAAAGAAAAATCAATCACAACTCTGAAATTTTTGAAACTTTCAAACAGGTAAGAATCAATATACCTTTGCTGAATACTAATAAACCGGTTCCTTCCTATGCTAAATTTTTAAAAGATATATACATGGTGAAGAGGAAACTGAATGTGAAAAAGAAAACCTTTTAGTCGAACAAGTAAGTGTCATTCTTCAGAATAATAATGCTTTGAAATATAAAGACCCTGATTGTCCTACAATTTCTTGCCTTATTAGAGAACATAAAATTGAAAGAGCCTTACTTGATTTTGGTGCCAGTGTGAATTTACTTTCATATTCAGTTTTTTAGAGTCTCAATCTAGGTGAGTTAAAACCAACTTCTATAACTCTTTTACTTGCCGATAGATCTATAAAAGTGCTTAGAGAAATAATTAAAGATGTTTTATTGTCTTGGACACACAACCTGTTGAAGTATGTAATTCATTTCCTGTTATTTTAGGACATCCATTTCTTGTAACTTCTAATGCATTGATTAATTGTAGGAATGGATTGATGAAGTTATCGTTTGGAAACATGACATTAGAGATGAATATTTTCAACATTTGTAAGCAACCTGGAGATGATAATGATTTACAAGAAATGGACTTTATTGAAATTCGTCATCAATTTCAAACCACTTCTAGTGAAATTGAGATTGATGAATTTGATGATTTGCAAATAGTTTATTTTCAAAAAGAATCAAAGGCAAGTAATTGGAGACCATAAATTATGAAATTTCCACCATGATCAATTAAGTCCACACCTACAAGTGTTTAACCACCCAAACTTGATTTGAAGTCGTCATTTAATCTCAAATCTCATTTTTGGTAGAAAATGCAATTTTTTCAATAATAATCTCTTCCAAACTTAATGCACATCAAGAAGTAAGTTGTTACAAACTCTGAAAATGCACAAAAATATATTAAGATAGACCATAGCTAACATAAAAGGAATTAATCCTTTGATTTGTACATATATAATTTATTTGAAAGAAAATGTTAAACCCTCTAGGGAAATGCAACGAAGGCTCAATCCTAATATGAAATAAGTAGTGAAAAATAAAGTCATTAAGCTTCTAGATAATGAAATCTTTTATTTTATTTCTGATAGCAAATAGGTAAGCCCTACCCAAGTTGTACTTAGGAAGTCTAGAGTCATTGTAATAACAAATGAGAATAATGAGTTAATTCCCACTAGCACTGTTACTAGTTGGCGCATATGTATTGACTATAGGAAACTTAATTCAATGACTAGAAAAGATAATTTTCCTTTACCTTTCATGGATCAAATCCTAGAAAAAATTGCAAGTCATGAATTTTATTATTTCTTAGATAGCTATTTAAGATACAACCAAATTGAAATTGCATTGGAAGATCAAGAGAATACTACTTTCAGATGTCCATTTCATACTTTTGCATATCAAAGGATGTCTTTTGGATTATGTAATGCACCAGCCACGTTTCAAAGATGAATGCTTAGTATATTTAGTGATATGGTTGAACATTTTCTTGAGATTTTTATGGATGATTTTTCTGTTTTTGGCGATTCATTTGATGATTGTTTGACTAACTTAGAAAAGGTTTTAAGCAAGTGTGAAGAGAAGAATCTTGTGCTGAATCGGGAAAAATATCACTTTATGGTAACAAACAACATTGTACTTGGTCACATTATTTCATCAAAAGCAATTGAAGTTAACAAATCTAAAATTGAGTTAATTGCGAACTTGCCAACACCAAAATCTATTAAAGATGTTAGATCATTCCTAAGACATGCTGGTTTTTATAAAAGGTTCATTAAAGATTTTAGCATAATATCTAAGCCCTTAAGTAACCTTCTAACAAAGGATAATATTTTTTAATGGACTGAATATTATGAAGAAGCCTTTGTTAAACTTAAAAACTTGCTTACTTGTGCTCTTGTCATTCAACCTCCTGATTGGTCATTACTTTTTAAAATTATGTGTGATGCTAGTGATTATACCGTAGGTGCTGTTTTGGGACAAAGAAAAGATAAAAAAACCTTATGCGATTTACTATGCAAGTAAAACTTTAAATAGTGCTCAAATGAATTATACCACCACTAAAAAAGAATTACTTGTAGTAGTATTTGCATGTGAAAAGTTCAGGTTTTATCTTGTTGGCTCACCTGTTGTTGTTTTTAGTGATCATGCAGCATTGAAATATCTTCTTTCTAAGAAAGATTATAAGGCTAGATTGGTGCGTTAGATTTTGTTACTTCAAGAATTTGATATCACAATCAAAGATAAGAAAGGCAGCGAAAATGTTGTCGTTAATCACTTGTCAAGATTGACAACAGATTCAAAAACTAACATCACACCAATCAAAGACTACTTTTCTAATGAATCTTTACTTTCCATCTCTACATTGCCTTGGTTTGCTAATATTGTCAATTTTTTTATTTCAAGACAATTGTCAGCTCATTGGAGTACTCAAGATAAAAGAAAGTTCTTGAACAAAGTGAAGAACTTTTATTGGGATGACCTTTATTTATTCAAATATTGTCCAGATCAAATATTTTGAAGATGCATTCCTGACAATGAGGTAAATAGTGTCATTAAATTTTATCATTTTGAGGCATGTGGGGGCCATTTCTCATCAAAAAAGACAACTATAAAAATCTTACAAAGTGGACTTTACTGGCCCACCATGTTCAAAGACTCACATACATTCTACAAGTCTTGTGAAAATTATCAAAAGTTAGGATCAATTTCAAAACGTCACATGATGCCTTTAAATCCTATTCTTGTCATTAAGATCATTGACTGTTGGGGTATAGATTTCATAGGTTTATTTCCTCCATCATTTGATTTCTTGTACATATTAGTCGTAGTAGATTACGTTTTAAATGGATAAAGGCAATTACAAGTCAAAACAATGATCACAAAATAGTGATAAAGTTTTTGAAAGAAAATATTTTGAGTTGATTTGGAGTCCCTCGAGCTATAATAAGTAATGGTGGAACACATTTCTTTAATAAGCCATTTGAGTCTTTAATGAAGAAATATGGAATCACACATAAAGTTTTCACCCTTTATCACCCTCAAACAAGTGGACAAGTAGATCAAACATATTTTGGAGAAAACAGTGAACCCTAATAGGAAAGACTGGTCTTTAAGACTTAATGATGCACTTTGAGCTTATCGAACTGCTTATGAAATATCATTAGGTATGTCACCTTATAGATTAGTCTATGGAAAACCTTGTCACTTGCCTGTGGAACTTGAACATAAAGCTTATTGGGCTATTAAAGCTTTCAATTCAAATCTGGATGATGCTAGTCAACTCCAAAAATTACAAATAAATGAGCTTGAGGAAATAAGAAATGATGTATATGAAAATTTAAGAATTTATAAAGCAAGAATCAAAGAGTTTCATGACAATAATATTTTGAGAAGAACATTCAATGTTGGTAAAAAAGTCTTACTTTATAATTGTTGACTACATTTATTTCCTAGAAAACTAAGATTGAGATGGAGCGGTCCTTTTATTGTGAAAAATGTATATCCATATGGGACCTGTGAAATCGATAATCCAAAGAATGACAATGTTTTCAAGGTAAATAGACATTGTTTGAAAGTTTAATTTGACAATTTTTCAGTTGAAAATGACTCCATTAAATTGGGTGATCTTATATATAAAGATTGATTTTTTTTTCATTCATATTATTTTTGTGTTTCTTTTTTAGTGATTTTTGCTAGCTTCTCTCACCCCGATGAAATGGCAAACAAAGATACTCTGTGACTTAAGTCGGTTCTTTCAGTTTCCCATAATAACTGATATCTATGTATATATTTGTGCAATTCTTTGAATCTCTCTTCCAATTCTCATTTGATAATGGACACTAATATTGAAAAATTGAAAAAGTATTTTCATGCTTTACCTCAGAATGCGATTACAAAAATTTATGATGCTAGATGTGCAAGATTGAGGTTATTAATGAATCATGGAATTCTTGAAGATATTCGCTGGTTGATTGAAGCAAAGGTCCAATTATCAAGTAAATCCTCGAATTCCTTCATTTTACACATGCCTAGAACAAGTAAAAGCACTTTTACAAAGAAACGTCGTGCAAAACGACTAAAAGTCTGTCATCAATGTGCTAGATGGACTTGTAATGCACAATGTTGTTCTTTAGGAGTTGTATCTACAAATCATGAAGATAAAACACAATTCATTAAGGATGGCCTGAGTAAGGAGTCTTTAGATAATCTTCTATTAACTCTTGAGACGCATCCTAGTGGAAATGTGCATCGTGTAATTCGTGATTTATGGCCCCATTTTCATAAAGAACATGATTAACTTAGTCTTGGAAATCTGGCCAAAAAGATCATATTTGCTAGTTTTTAAGAAAACTAGATGGGAAGCCTATCCTCGACCCATAAAGGGCGTTTAAGCCGTTCTTGGATGTAAAACCAAGAGAAGATGTGAGCTAGAATCACAACTATCTATACATACACATGCTTTTTCAAAAATAAATAAATAAATAAATAAAGAGAAAGAAAGAGAGCATGAGACTTCAGCTGACCTACACGTAGGTAGTATGATTGCCCTTTTAATTTCTCATCTATAAAATCCTCTCTTCCTTCCCTTTATTTCTACTCCACCCATACATTCATCAAATATAGGAGTGCGTACAAATGGCAACTTCCTCAAGTCATCAAATGAAAAGTATTTGAGTTTTTAGTGGATCTAGTCTTGGGAAAGAAAATAAGTTTTTACAATTTGCAAATCATCTTGGTCAGGGGCTAGCTTAGAGAAAGATTCATTTAGTATATGGGGGAGGCAGTTTGGGGTTAATGGAAGGTATGTCAATAGCTGTATTTTTAGAAGGTAGTCAAGTTTTAAAGGATGTACCCGAAGCTTTAGCATAAGGGGACATCATTACAAAAACAAATAGAGAGGAACTTCAAATCTCCACAATGTTTGCTTAAATAAATACAATGATTAACCATACTAATATCTTTATTGCCTTACTAGGTGGTCGAGGCATATTGGAAGAGATCTTTCATATTTCCTCTTGGACCCAACTGCACATTCACTATAAATCCATAGGTTTGTTCAATGTTAATGGTTATTATGATAAGTTGTTGTTTTTTCTAATCATGTTGTGGAACAGGAATTTCTAACATCTTCTACATGACAAATCATAATCTTTGCTGCTACTGCTGAACAATTGATTGACCAACTACAATCTTTCATTCCTGTAATCGATCCCTCCATGAGTCACATAAAGTGGTCATTTAAGGAAAGTCATAAAAAGCTTATATTATATTTGAGTCTTCATTTATGAATTTTTATGTCTTTTGATTTTATTATTATGTTTTGTTGTTTCTTATATTTGTTTCAATGTGTTTAAGGTTTGTTAGTGTTTGTTATTTTAGGTAATATCTTCTATACTCTATCTTTCTACCTTAGAACATTGAGGACAATATCTTGTTTTGGTTGGAGGGAGAGGGTAGTAGCTAAAAAAAATTAACAGTGTTTTCTATTTCATAAAGTACGTGCAAAATTGTTGTTACTATGATGACAGAGTAAAGAAGATCTTTTTATGACTCTTAAGACGCATCTTAGTAATCATTCTTAATAAGGTCTTTTATAATACTTCTTGAAATATTCAGGTTTATAAACTCTCGCATTACTATCACTTAATTCTACTCATATACTCATTTAACTTATATTCTTAAACCTTAATTTTCATACACACACACACTTTAATATATGATTATGGGTTGCATATTGGATTATTACATTATTTATATTCTTTTGTTAAAGGTAACAACTAATGAAAAATGGATAGTATATAATTAAAAAAAACACAAAAAAATAATGATAATAAAAATGTAGAAAAGTTTGGTTTCGTAGCCTTCCTAACCTAAGCAATTAAGCCCGACGTGGTGTTTTAACACCTGATATCCTAAAGTCAACTGATTTGGGAGCTATTGGCCTAACACTTGTTATATGGGTTGAGGATAAAAGCTTAAGGGAATCAAACATTGCATTATCTATATATCAGTATTTGTGACCCGAGTTACTAAACTCATAGGGGTATCTCAACACCTAATGCCTTAAGACCAACTGGTTTGGGAGTCATTAGCCAAAAGCTTATTACATAGGTTAAAGATGCATGGTGTTTCAAGTTATATGTATATATATTTAAAAATAAAGAGAAAAAAAATAATAATCTCAACCCGAGGAAGTTAACCTTAAACATTAAAATCCAAATTTTGTTTTCTTTCAAGAAAAGCCCCATAATTATGTATTGATATATTTAGCACAAAATTTTTTTTTATTAATATCCTGTTAAGAGGTATTGAGCAGATATATACATTTAATAAGAGTTTGTTTATCTGGATAAATTAATGGAAGTTTTGTTTATCTGGATAAATTAATGGAAGTTGAATGATGAATACCTAACTTTATAGAATTTGTAAATTGTTTTTCTATTTTAACGCTTTGATTACTAAAGACAAGTAATAAGCTAGTTGGGGGGTTTGATTAGTACATAAAAGTGTATTTTTTATCAAGGTTTTATGTCATCATTTTGCACTAGAAGTATCAATAACTCTTTAACTTAAACATGTTTTATAATAATATATTTAATAATATAAGATACATTCAATTTATGGTAAATGTTCATTTTAAATACAGGTCATCACATAAATGAAAGGATTGATTGATGAATTTAAGAACTAAAATTGAAAGGACAAAAAGATGGCTAAACTTAGAAAAGAGATATCGATGCAATCCAAACTGGAATACTGTTCAGTAATTGGGTCATATCTAGAGTTGTAGATCTTATATTTAGGTCTATTTTATATGGATGGAAAGGTAAGACATAGGCCTACAACTTTTATATGGAGCCTAAGATCTAAAAAGGTCATTTTCAAGTCCAAATTGTAGCAACAACAAATAAGTTTGAATTTGTCTTCTAGCCCGAGCATTGTTCAGTGTTTGGTCGATATCTGGAGTTGTAAAAGTTCAAATGACCTAAATGTTTTACACAAGAAAGTTGAGACAATTTCCTATAACTTTCATGTTTTTAAGTGGCTTCAATTTTGACGTTATAAATGACATTTTAGGCAAACAAGAGAAGATAAGGATTGTCACCAAGCCAAGAGTTGGTCACCCATTCATCAATTAGTCATCAAATCAACAGTTTTCAATTTTGGCCTATAAAAAATAGAATTTTCCATACATTTGGGCATCTTGTTTTCCATATCAAGATCATGCTCTTGCTTTCTCTCTTTGTATTTTTTGTAATGTTTATGCTTTGCTTTCATTAATATCAAGTGTATGTCTTTTATTTCCTTTCCTTTACATAGTTAACTCTTATCTTATTTATGTTCTTATTTTTCTTATGTTTAGCTAAGTTTATTATGTCAAGGTGAAAAGGTTATACTAATGGTGTAAGAATAAGTATAGTGTAAACTTAATATGGACTTTAATGTTTGATACTAACATGTTTTATATTTGTTATCTTATTCACTCTTTAATACTTTGCTTGTTAAATGATTAATCTTGATTTATGTTGTATAACACTTGATACAACAAATACTTGATACATTTATAGTTCATACTGTATGGTATAACCGACACTTGAGTTATGAAAGGAACTTGATTTATTATTAACATAAGCTATAATCATGAATGTTTGACAAGATTTACAAGTATTAGTATTAATTGAATAAAATGACTAATGTAATCATGTTAACAATCTATAATCTGATTGGAACCTTCTTTTTATGTGGTTTCTAATTGAATAGTAAGAGTTTATACTATACTTGTTTGACATACCATTAGTGAAACCTCTAACCTTGATATTTGTTACTATCATTGTTTAATCTTTACATTAATATTTCATCTTAAAGTTCTCATCTTCTTCTTCTTCTCCTTATTTTTCTTTAGTATCATTATTGTTATTATTGTTACTACTACTACGACTATTATTATTATTATTATTATTATTATTATTATTATTATTATTTATAATTTATACTATTAACCTTCATGTGGTTCGACTCCGGTCTTGCCGAGTTATTTATTATTTTGACACTCCTACACTTAGAAGAAGACATCAATATTTTAGTTGTGTCATATAACCAATACTTGTGTTATGAAAGGATTTAAGGATTTTGATTTGTTATTAACATAAATTATAATCATGAATACTTGACAATAATTTCAAGTATTAGTATTATTTAAATAAGATAACTAATGTAATCATGTTAACATTTTATAATCCGATTGGAACCTTCTTTATGTGTGGTTTCCAATAGTGTAACAAAAAGAGTCTATATTATACTTGTTTGAAATACAATTAGTGGATCCTCTAATCTTGATATTTTTTTATTGTTTAATCTTTACATTAATCTTACATCTCAAAGTCCTCTTAAACTTATTATTATTATTATTATTATTATTATTATTATATAGTTAACCTTCATGTAGTTCAAATCCGGTCTTGCTGGGTTATTTATTACTTCAACACTCCTATACTTGAGAAAAAACATCAATCTTTTAGTCATATCAAGTTTTTAGTGGCATTGCTAGGAAGGTAAATTTTTATATAAATTATAATTTTTATTTTATTTTCACTTTTCACTTTTCTTGTATCTAATTTTGTTTTTTTTGTTTTTCTTTTCCATCTTTAATTCTCTTCCTACATGTGTATGAGAGATTAATCACGTAAATTAAGTAATGGACTTTGTAGAATATCCTCATTATTTTCAAAAAATATGGTTGAAAAAGATAATCAGTCACTTCATAATGAGAATAATCATGTCAGAACATTTAAAGACCACATTCCAGCAAGAACAAGAGCACTCTCATACATAATTTTTCCTCTCGATGCATCTCTTTTTAATTTTAAGCCAGACATTATTCAACTTTTACCTTGTTTTCATGGCTTAGATTTAGAAAATCCATACTTGTATTTAAGAGAATTTAATGAGGGTTGTAACACTTATAATGACTCAAATTATAGCATGAACACAATCAGATTAAAGCTTTTTCTTTTTTCATTAAACGATAAAGCTAAAACATGGATACAAGAGTTGAGACTAGGATCCATTTATGTTTGTGATGAAATACAACAACAGTTTTTAAAAAAGTTTTTCTCTTATCATTAAAAATATTCATCTCCAATGTTATGTTTCCAAGTGATAGCTTTATTAGTCCGTTCCTAGAATTAATCAATGCTACTCTGTAAAAATACAACTCACCACTTATCCACTCTTTCAATTTTACTTAACATAAAAATAAACTCCATGTTGATTATTTTATTTTTTTTCACATTGTTTTTGTGTTTCTTTTTTTGATGTGTGACTCTTGTTTTGCTAGTTTCTTTCACCCTAGTTAAATGGCAAATAATGGTACTCTGTAACTCTTATGTCAATTCTTTTAGTTTCCCATGATAATTGATATCTATGTATATATCTGTACAATTCTTTACTCTTTCTCCCTTCTTTGAATCTCTTCTCCAATTCTTATTTGAAAATGGACATTACTCTTAAAAAAATTAAAAAAGTACTTTCCCGCTCTGCCTCAAAATGCGATTATAAAAATTTACTATACTAGGAGTGCAAGATTGAGGTTGTTAATGAATCATGGAATTCCTGAAGATATTCACTAGATGATTGAAGCAAAGGTCCCATGTGAGTCTTCCAATTCTTTTATTTCATACATGTCAAGGATAGGTAAAAGCACTTTTTCAAAGAAACATCGTGCAAAACAACTGAAAGTCTATCATCAATGTGTTAGATGAACTTATAATGCACAATGTTGTTCTTTAGGAATAATATCTATAAATTATGAAGATAAAATACAACTCATTAGGGATGGTCTAAGTAAGGAATCTTTAGATAATCTTCTATTGACTCTTGAGACACATCCTAGTAAAGATGTGCATCATGCAATTCATGAGTAAGAGCCCCATATTCATAAAAAAAAACATGATTAACTTAGTCTTGGATATCTGACTATAAAAGACCCTCTTTACTAGTTTTTAAGAAAATCGGATGAGAAGTCTATCCCTAACCCATAGAGAGTGTTTAAGCCGTTCTTAGATGTAAAACCAAGGTAAGATGTGAGCCACAATCAAAACTACAATTTGAGTCTTAGATTATCAAAATTTATGTCTTTTGGTTTTATTATTAGCATAATATTTTGTTTTATTATTTCTTATATTTGTTTAAATATGTTTCAGGATTGTTAGTGTTTGTTATTTTAGGTGATGTCTTCTATACTCCACCTTTCTACCTTAGAACATTAAGGACAATGTCTCGTTTTGATTAGGGAGAGAGGGTAGTAATTGATATTAAAAAAATTAACTAACTATGTTTTATATTTCATAAATCATTTGCAAAACTATTATTATTAGGATGATAGAGTAAATAAGTTCTTTTATTAAAGTAACTCTTGAGACGCATCTTAGTAAACATTCTTAACAAGGTTTATCATAATACTTCTTGAAATATTCAGGTTTACAAACTCTTATATTGTTATCATTTAATTCTGCTAATATACTCATTTAACAAGTATTTTTAAACCTTTATTTTCATATATACACTTTAACATATGATTATGAGTTGCAAATTGGATTATTAAATTATTCATGTTCTTTTGTTAAAGATAACAACTAAGAAAAATGGATAGTATATAATTTGCAAAAAAAAATGATAATAAAAACATAGATAAGTTTGGTTTCATAGCCTCCCTAATCAAAGCAATTAAGCTTGAAGGAGTATTTTAGCACCTAATACCCTAAAGTCAACTAACTTGAGAGCTATTTGCCCAATGCTTGTTACATGGGTTGAGGAGAAAAGTTTAAAAGAATCAAACATTGCATTATCTATGTATTTGTATTTATAACCTAAGTTATTAAGCTCGAAGGGGTGTCTTAACACTTAATGCCCTAAGACCAAATAATTTAAGAGCCATTAATGGAAAGCTCATTACATAGGTTAAAGATGCATTGCATTATATGTATATATATTCAAAAAAAGAAAAAAAAAAGATAATAATCCCAACCTAAATAAGTTAACCTTAAATATCAGAATAAAATTTTGTTTTCGTCCAAGTAAAGTCTCATAACTATATGTTGATATATTGAGCATAAAAGAAAGGTTTATTAATATCCTAATAAAAAGGTATTAAGTAGACATATAAATTTAATGAGAGTTTGTTTATCTAAATGGATTAATAAAAGTTGAATGATGAATGCCTTACTTTGTGAAACTTGCAAATTGGTTTTTCTATTTTAACGCTTTTATTACTAGGACTAGTAATAAGCTAGTTGGGGGTGTGATTAGTACTTAAAAGTGTATTTTTATAATGGTTTTATATTAACATTTTGCATTTGAAGTATCAATAACTCCTTAACTAAAACATGTTTTATAATAACAAATCTAATACTATAAGATACTGACATGACCAAAAGATTGATATCTTCTCTCAAGTGTAGAAGTGTTGAAGTAATAAAGAATCGGGCAAAACCGGGGTCGAACTACAGGGAGGTTAATTGTATAAATTATAAAGAATAACAACAATAATAGAAGAAGAAGAAGAAGAAGTTGATGAGAACTTTGATATGAAAGCTTAATGTAAGGATTAAACAATGATAACAACAAATGTCAAGGTTAGATGATCCACTAATAGTAATTTAAACAAATATAGTATGAATTCTTAATGGTCGTGTCAAGGAGATAGGCATTTCTAAATACTTGAGAAGATTAATAACAATATATACAAAATAGATCTAAAAGGTGAATATTATGTTAGCATTACTTTCAATATTTTTAATGACAATTCAATGTTGAATTATTTTAAGGATAAAAGAGATAATACAAATTAGCTCACTAACATAAAAGATGGTGAAAATCAACAAGCATACCACACAAACCTTTAAAGTTATCAATTAGGTCAATTAGAGGGTTATTGGCCAAGAAGATTAAAGAGGTATTGACTAGGCTAATTCAAGATATTAAGGCCAATACAAGTGTTCATATTTCAAAAAAGGATGAATATACTTTGATTAATGTAAGCAATGAAGAAGATGGTAATGAGATTTAAATAATATTTGGAATAAAAAAAGATAGGCAACAAATGCTAGATTTTCTTGAATTATAAAGTCTTTATAGAGCAAAACACAAGGTTAGTAGCCTCTTTTTTCAAGGATGGTTTTGGTTACATGCTTGCATTGACTTTTGGGCTTTGTTATTTTAATAGTTATAAAACTTAATTTATTGTATTTATGGACTTATGTTTAGACCATGAAGGTCTTTGGCACTATAAATACTCTTTTGAAAAGGAGTGTAAGGATTCCAGACCTTGATGAATGAAATTATATATGTGTGTTCAAGAGTATTCTCCTACTTCAGTTCTTTAATGAATTGAATCAACTTATCAAAAAGCAATTATTTTCGTGGAGTCATCCTATGCTTCTTGTTTGTAAATTTCTATTCATTAGGTTGGGGTTTTCAATTTCAATAATATCGGTGCTTAAGTTTAAGATAATATATATGTCACACTACAAAACCTGATTTCCTAGTGTTCTAAGAGTGCTATCATTTGTTTGTGGGTTACATGATAGTGTGATTATGAGATTCACATCATATTATCTTTAAAAACATGTCTAATCTATACCTCTTATTTTATAAATATAAAAATTCACTCCAAAACTATCCTTGCAACATATTTATTTTTATATCTTTGTCTTTATCTCTTCAACCAACTAGATTTTTATTTTCATTGCCTTCATCTTTTCTATCCTAAGATAATAATTAAACACTATATTAAAGGTGCTAATGGAACCAATTATAATGGCAAGGGCTTAAAAGATTAAAGAGATATTCAATTAGCATATTCAATGTATTTGAGCCAATGAAAGTTGCAAGACTTCTAACAAAGGCATGCATAAAGCTTTAATTAATGTGATCCATGTAAAGAAAATGAGATTCTTATTAGTCTTAAAGCATTCTTGGCAATACAGGGAGAAGTGATAATAACTTATATTTCCTTTTATTTTGAGGATTTTCTTTTTGGCAATGTTTTCTTATTATTCAAGAACATTAAAGGTTGTTTTGAGATTATTTTTCTAATGTTCAATCCTACGCTACCAAGTAAAAAAAAATTATCTAATTATTGAATCAAGTTTAAAAAATTACCACAAATTCTAAAGGCATGGTTAGAATTTCCTAACAATTAGAAATCGAAAAGGTCTTAGGGTAAAGGTAAAAGCTACTATACAAGAGTTATATTATTTTTCTACTTGGTTTATGATTTTTTTTATTCTATTTAAAACTCTTTTATTATTTTTCCAATCTTGCTTAGGATCTTTTACATAGTATAAATAGAGTTCTTATATTTAATTTTTTTAGAATTTGTTTTATTTTAGAATAATATTGTGTGTGTAAGAGGTTACCCATACTCTTGGTTCTTTAATAAACTTTTTAAGACTTATAAAAAAATTAATTGTCTTTATGTCGTTATTTCTTATACCTTCAGTTCTTAATTCTTTATGACACGACAAAGAGATTGATGTCTTCTCCCAAGTGCAGGAGTGTCGAAGTAATAAATAACCCGGCAAGACTGGGGTCGGAACCACAGGGAGGTTATTGTACAAATTATAAATAACAACAA
>SRLM01001599.1:3231-16971 GCA_015708895.1 Populus ilicifolia | reverse complement strand
CCATTAGTGAAACCTCTAACCTTAACATTTGATATTATCACTGCTTAATCCTTACATTAATATTCTATCTCCAAATTTTCATCATCATCATCATCTTCATCTTCTTCTCTTTCTTTATTACTACTAGTACTACTACTACAACTATTATTATTATTATTATTATTGTTGTTGTTGTTGTTGTTATTGTTGTTGTTGTATTGTTGTTGTTTATAATTTGTACAATAACCTCCCTGTGGTTCGACCCTGGTCTTGCCGGGTTATTTAGTACTTCGACACTCCTGTATTTGGGAGAAGACATTAATCTTTTTGCCGTGTTAGACAGCATCACTCAAACACTTTGGATGGTGAAATTGACATTGATAGAATCAGAATTTGGAAAAGTGGTCTTCATAAAAGTTGTTGAAAATTATCTTTTCCTTCCACCCACCAGATCTCAGATCATTTGGAGCACTACAAATCAATATATGTCTAAAATACTGAGCTGTGCTGCTAGGGAACGTGTTGGATTGCCCTCATGCTCTTGTTTATATGAAATCTCATTTTTACCATTATAATTTGAGTTATTCCTCTCATGAAAGTTGGAAATTATCTTTCCCTTCCACCCACCAAATTTCAAATCATTTGGACTTTTACAACTTTAGTTATGGGTAAAACTCTGAGTAGTGTTTGGGCTGGATTGCAAGACAGATTTGGACTTCTCTTTTGTGGCCAAACTTTGAATTTCAAAATGGTAAATTTAGGTCTTTCCATACCCATGAAAGATGTAGGCCTATTTCTTATCTTTCCATCCATATAAATTAATATGAAATCCAATATCTATAACTCTAGATATGATTTGATGACTAAACAGTATTTGAATTTGAAGTGAATCAGCATCTCTTTCGTAAGCTTAGCCTTTTCTTTGTCCTTTTACTTCCAATAGTTAATCACAACAATCAATCTTTCGAATTGTGAAAATACTTGCATTTAAAATGAGCATTTACCATAAATTAAATGTATCTTATATTATCAAACTTGTTATTATAAAACATGCTCTAGTTAAGGAGTTATTGATACTATAAATGTAAAATGATGATATAAAGCCTTGATAAAAATGCATTTTTAAGTACTAATCACACCTCCCAACCAGCTTACTACTAGTCCATAGTAATTAAAGCATTAAAATAAAAAAAAAATAATTTTCAAGTTCCCTAAAGTAAGGTATTCATCATTTAACTTCCATTACTCAATCCAAATAAACAAACTCTCATTAAATTTATATATATCTGCTTCATATTGTTAAAACAAGATATTAATAAACTTTTTTTTTATGCTCAATGTATGAAAATATAGATGATGGGGCTTTTATTAGAAGAAAACAATATTATTTTCTAATATTTAAGGTTAACGTCCTTGAGTTGGGATTATTATTTTTTTCTTTTCTTCTTCTTCTTCTTTATATATATATACATATAACTTAAAACACAATGCATCTATAACCCATATAATGAGCTTTCGGCCAATGACTTCCAGACCAATTGATTTTAGGGCATTAAGTATTGAGACACCACTTCAAGCTTAATAACTCGGATTGTAGAAATTGATACGTAGATAGTGCAATGTTTGATTCTCTTAAGTTTTTCTCCTCAACCCATATAACAAATGTTGAGCCAATAACTCCCAAGTTAGTTGACTTTAGGGTATTAAATGTTAAAACACCCTTCGGGCTTAATAACTCAGGTTATGGAGACTACGAAACTAAACGTATTTATATTTTTTTTATAATTACATTTATAATCATTATTTTTTTATTTTTTTTCTAATTATATATTATCCCTTTCCTTTAATTGTTACCTTTAACAGAAAAACATAAATAATGTAATAATCCAATCTGCAACCCACAATTATATGTTAAAGTGTATGTATGAAAATAAGGATTTAAAAATACTTGTTTTAATAAATATATAAGCAAAAGTAATAAATAATAATGCGAGAGTTTGTCAACATGAATATTTTAAGATGTATTATAATAGACCTTGTTAAGAATGTTTACTAGGATGCGTCTCAAGAGTCACTTTAACAAAAGAACTCCTTGACTCTGTCATTATAGTAACAATGGTTTCGCAAATAGAAAACACAACTAGTAAAGTTTTTTTTTTAAATATCAACTACTACCCCTTCCCTCCAACCAAAACAAAACATTGTCCTCAATGTTTTAAGGTAGAAAGATAGAGTATAGAAGATATCACCTGAAACAACAAACATTGACAAACCTGAAACACACTTAAACAAATATGAGAAATAACAAAACAAAATAATAAAACACAAGGTTTCACAAACGAAGGCTCAAATCCAATCTAAGCTTTTTACAATTATCCTTAGTTGATCAATTTATGCGACTCATGAAGGGATTAATTATACGAGTGAAAGATTGTAGTTGGTCAATCAATTGTTCAGCAGTAGCAACAGAGAATATGATTTGTCATGTTGAAGACGTTAGAAATTCTAGTTCCACAACATGATCAAGAAAAGATAACAGCTTATCATAATAACCATTAACATTTAACAAACCGATGGGTTTATGGTGAATGTGAAGTTGGGCCTAAGAAGAAATATGAAAGATCTCTTCCAATATGCCCAGACCACCTGGCAAAACAATGAAGACATCAGCATGTTTAAACATTGTATTCATTCAATCAGACATTAAGGAGACCTATAATTCTTTTCTAATTGTTATTCCAATAATATCACCATATGCTAAAGTTTTGGGGACAACCCCCAAAACGTGACTACCTCTTAAAAAAACAGCTATTGACACACCCCTATTAACCCAAGGCTTCCTCGTTCATACACCAAATGAATCTTTCTTGCAGCTAATACCTGACTACAATGATTTGCTGATTCTAAAAACTCTTTTTCTTTCCCAAAACTAGATCCACTAAAAACACAAATATTTCGTATTTAATGACTTAAGGAACTTGTCATTTCTACACACTTTGATATTAATGAAATGTGTGAGTTGAGTAGAAATGAAAGGAATGAAGAGAAGAATTTATAGATAAGAAAGTGAAAATGCAATTATATCACCTATATGTTGGCTAGTTGGAGTCTTTTTCTCTCTCTCTCTTATTATTATATTTAAAAAAAAAACATGTGTATGTACAAATAATTAATATGTGTATATACTAGTTATGATTGTAGCTCATATCTTCCCTTGGTTTTATGCCCAAAAATGACTTAAACGCCCTCTATAGGTCAGGGATAGGCTTCCCATCTAGTTTTCTTAAAAACTAGCAAATAAGGTCTTTTTTAGTTAGATTCCCAAGACTATATCAAGCATGTTCTTTATGGAATTGTGGCCATAAATCATAAATTGCACAATGCACATCTCCACTAGGGTGCGTCTTAAGAGTCAATAGAAGATTATCTAAAGACTCCTTACTTAGGTCTCCTTAATGAAGTGTATTTTATCTTCACGATTTATAGATACCATTCCTAAAAAATGATATTTTATTTGACAAGTCCATTTGGCACATCTGTGATAGACTTGCAATCGTTTTGCGCGATATTTCTTTGCAAAAGTGCTTTTACCTGTTCCAAGCATGTATAAAATGAAAGAATTTGAGGACTCACCTGATAATCAGATATTTGCTTCAATTAACTAGCAAATATCTTCAGGAATTCCATGGTTCATGACACGACAAAAAGAGATTGATGTCTTCTCCCAAGTGTAGGAGTGTCGAGGTAATAAATAACCCGACAAGATCCGGGTCGAACCACAAGGAGGTTATTGTACAAATTATAAATATCAACAATACAACAACAACAACAATAATAATAACAACAATAATAGTAACAACAACAACAACAACAATAATAATAATAATAATAATAATAATAATAATAATAATAATAATAAAGAAAGTGAAGAAGAAGAAGAAGATGAGAACTTTGAGATGAATTATTAAAGTAAGGATTAAACAATGATAATAACAAATGTCAAGGTTAGAGGTTCCACTAATGGTATGTCAAACAAGTATAGTATAAACTCTTATTGTTCAATTGAAAACCACACATAAAGGAGGTTCCAATCAGATTATAGATTATTAACATGATTACATTAGTCATCTTATTCAATTAATGCTAATACTTGTAAATCTCGTCAAGCATTCATGATTATAACATATGTTAACAACAAATCAAGTTCCTTTCATAGCTCAGGTGTTGATTATACGATACAGTATGGGCTATGAAAGTGCCAAGCATTTGTTGTACCAAGTGTTATACAACATAAATCAAGATTAGTCATTTAACAAGCAAAGTATTAAAGAGTGAACAACATAACAAATACAAAACATGTTAGTATTAAACATTAAAGTCCATATTAAGTTTATACCATACTTATTCTTACACCATTAGTGTAACCTTTTCACCTTGACATAATTAACTTAGCTAGACATAATGAAAGAAATAAAAATAGATAAACAAAATAAGAACATAAAAGTTAACTAAGGAAAGGAAAGAAAATGAAAGACATAAACTTGATATTAATGAAAACAAAGCATAAAGAATACAAAGAGAGAAAACAAGAGCATGATCTTGATCTGGACACCAAGATGCCTAAATGCATGGCAAATGCCTCCTTTTATAGGCCAAAATTGGAAACTATTGATTTGATGACTAATTGATGAGTAGATGACCAACCCTTGACTTGGTGACAATCCTTATCTTGTCTTGTCTGCCCAAAACATCATTGATGACGTCAAAATTAGAGCCACTTGAAAATGTGAAAGTTCTAGGAAATTGTCTCAGCTATCTTGTTTCGACTTCTAGAACTCCAGATATGGCCAAAATACTGAATAGTGCTCGGGCTGGAGGACAAATTCGGGCTTCTTTGTTGTTGTAACAATTTGGACTTGAAAATGGCCTTTTCAGATCTTGGGCTCCATATGAAAGTTGTAGGCCTATGTCTTACCTTTCCATCCATATAAAGTAGACCTAAATCTGAGATCTATAGCTCCAGATATGACTCGATTACCAAAAAGTGTTCCGGTTTGGATTACACCGACATCTCTTTTCTAAGCTTGATCATCTCTTTGCCTTTGCAATTGAAGTTCTTAAAGTCATCAATCAATCCTTTCATTTATGTGATAGGCCTGCATTTAAAATGGACATTTACCACAAATTAAAGGTATCTTATATTATTAGATAGATTATTATAAAACGTACTTTAGTTAGGGAGTTATTGATACTTTAAGTGCAAAATGATGATATAAAACCATGATAAAAATGCACTTTTGAGTACTAATCAGTTCATTAACAATCTAAATCTTGCACATCTAACACGGTAAATTTTTGTAATCGCATTCTAAGGTAGAACAAGAAAATACTTTTTTAATTTTTCAAGAGTGCTGTCCATTTTCAAATGAGAAGAGATGTAAATAAGGGAAAAGGAGCAAAGAATTGAAAAAATATATACACAAATATTAGTTATTATAGGAAACTGAAAGAATTAACTGAAGTCACAGACTATCATTATCCACCATTTGACCGGGGTGGAAAAAAAAACTATCAAAACAAAGGTCACACCAAAAGAAAACAAAAAATCAATGTGAGAGAAAAAAATATCAATCTTTATATAAAGGATCACCCAATTCAATAAAGTCATTTTCAATTGAAAAGTTGTCAAAGTAAGCTTTCAAACGATATCCATTTACCTTAAAAACATTACCATTTTTTGGATTCTTGATATCATAGGCCCTATATGGATACACATGTTTCACAATAAAAGGACTACTCCATCTTGATCTTAGTTTTTCAGGAAATAAATGGATTCGAGAATTATAAAGCAAGATTTTTTGATAAGCGTTTTTTCTCAGTATTTTCTTGTCATGAAACTTTTTGATTCTTGCTTTATAAATTCTTGAATTATAAAGCAAGATTTTTTGACAAGCGTCAAATATTTGTCACATTATAGACAAGCATCATTTCTTGTTTCCTTAAGCTAATTTATTTGTAATTTTTACAGCTGACTAGCATCATCAAGATTTGAATTGAAAGCTTTAATAGTCTAATAGGCTTTATGTTCAAGTTCCATAAGCAAGTGACAAGGTTTTCCATAGACTAGTCTATAATGTGACATACCTAATGATGTTTTATAAGCAATTCGATAAGCTCAAAGTGTATCATTAAGTCTTAAAGACCAACCTCTTCTATTAGGGTTCACTGTTTTCTCCAAGATCTATTTGATCTCCCTATCAGCAAGTTCTACTTATCCACTTGTTTGGGGATGTAAGGGGTAGCAACTTTACATGTGATTCCATATTTCCTTATTAAAGACTAAAATGACTTGTTGCAAAAATGTGTTCCACCATCACTTATCATAGCTCGAGGGATTCCAAATCAACTTAAAATATTTTCTTTTAAAAACGCTATTATTTTTTTATGATCATTGTTTTGACTTAGAATTGCCTCAATCCAATTTGAAACATAATCTACTGCAACTAATATGTACAAGAAACCAAATGATGGAGGAAATGGACCCATGAAATCTATACCCCAACAATTAAAGATCTCGATGACAAGAATAAGATTTAAAGGTATTATGTGATATTTTGAAATAGATCCTGACTTTTGACAATTTTCACAAGTATTGCAGAATGCATGTGAGTCTTTGAACATGGTAGGCTAGTAAAATCTACTTTGTAAGATTTATGCAGTTGTCTTTCTTGATGAGAAATGACCCCCCACATGCCTTAGAATGACAAAATTTAATAACACTACTTACCTCATTGTTGGGAATGCATCTTCAAAATATTTGATTAGGATAATATTTGAATAAATAAGGGTCATCCTAATAAAAGTTCTTCACTTTGTTCAAGAACTTTCTTTTGCCTTAGGTATTCCAAAGAGCTGGCAAATGTCTCGAAACAAGAAAATTGACAATATTAGTAACCAAGGTATTATAGAGATAGAAAATAAGGATTCATCAAGAAAGTAGTAATCGATTAGTATGATGTCAGATCTTGAATCTGTTGTTAATCTTAACAAATGATCTATGACAACATTTTTAGTGCCTTTCTTGTCTTTGATTGTGATATCAAATTCTTAAAGTAACAAAATCCATCGTACCAGTCTAGCCTTAGAATCCTTTTTTGAAAGAAGATATTTCAAAGCTGCATGATCACTAAAAACAATAACAGTTGAGCCGACAAGATAAAACCTAAATTTTTCACATGCAAATACTACTGCAAGTAATTCTTTTTCAGTGGTGGTATAATTCATTTGAGTACTATTTAAACTTTTACTTGCATAGTAAATCACATAAGATTTCTTATCTTTTCTTTGTCCCAAAATAGCACCCACAACATAATTACTAGCGTCACACATTATTTCAAAAGGTAATGACCAATCAAGAGGTTGAATGATAGGAGCAGAAGTAAGCAAGTTTTTAAGTTTAACAAAGGCCTTTTCACATTGTTCAGTCCATTTAAAAACATTTTTCTTTGTTAGAAGGTTACACAATGATTTAGATATAACACTAAAATCTTTGATGAAACTTCTATAAAAACCAGCATGTTCTAAGAATGATCTAACATCTTTAACAGATTTTGGTGTTAGTAAGTTGGTAATTAATTCAATTTTAGAATTGCCAACCTCAATTCCTTTCGATGAAACAATGTGACCAAGTACAATGCTGTTTTTTACCATAAAATGACATTTTTCCCAATTCAACATAAGATTCTTCTCTTCACACCTGCTCAAAATCTTTTCTATGTTAGTCAAACAATTATCAAATGAATCGCAAAAAATAGAAAAATCATCCATAAAAATTTCAAAAAAACATTCAACCATATTACTGAATATGCTAAGCATGCATCTTTGAAACGTGGTTAGTACATTACATAATCCAAAAGGCATCCTTTGATAGGTAAAAGTACCAAATAGACATGTGAAAGTGGTCTTCTCTTGATCTTCTAAAGCAATTTCAATTTGATTATAACCTGAATAGCCATCTAAGAAACAATAAAATTTATGACCTGCAACTCTTTCTAGGATTTGATCCATGAAAGGTAAGGGGAAATGATCTTTTCTAGTCATTGAATTAAGTTTCCTATAGTCAATGTATATATGTCAACCAGTAATAGTCCTAATTGAAATTAACTCATTTTTCTTATTTGTTATCATAGTGACTCTAGACTTCTTGGGTACAACTTGAGTATGACTTACCTATTTGCTATTAGAAATAGGATAAATGATTTCATTATCTAGAAACTTAATGACTTCATTCCTCACTACTTCTTTCATATTAGGATTAAGCCTTCATTGCATTTCTCTAGAAGGTTTAACATTTTTCTCTAAATAAATCTTGTGTGTGCAAATCAAACGACTAATTCCTTTTATGTCAGCTATGGTCCATCCTAATGCATTTTTGTGCATTTTCAGAGATTGTAATAACTTACCTTCTTGATGTGCATTAAGTTTGGAAGAAATTATTACTGGAAAAGTTCCATTTTCTCCCAAAAATGATTATTTAAGATTGAATGGTAATGACTTCAAATAAGGTTTTAGTGGTTGAACACATGAAGGTATAAACTCAATTGATTATGATGGCAACTCTTCAATTTGTGGTCTCTAATTATTTGCCTTTGATTCTTTTTGAAAATAAACCATTTGCAAATTTTTAGACTCATTAAATTCAATTTCATTAGAAATAGTTTCAAATTGATCATGAACTAATTTTTTAATAAAATCCACTTCCTCTAAATCATTCTTATCTCTAGGTCGCTAATAAATGTTGAAAATATTCATTTCCAATGTCATGTTTCCAAATGATAACTTCATCAGTCCATTCCTACAATTAATCAATGTATTAGAAGTTGTAAGAAATGAATGTCATAAAATAACAGGAATTAAATTATATACTTCAATAGTTTGTGTATTTATGACAATAAAATCCACAAGATAAATGAATTTATCAACTTGTCCTAACAAATCTTTAACTATTACTTTAGGCACTTTTACAGATCTATCAACAAGTAATAGAGTTACAGAAGTTGGTTTTAACTCACCTAGATTGAGACTTTGAAAGATTAAATATGGAAGTAAATTCACACTAGCTCCGAGATTAAGTAAAGCTCTTTTAATTTTATGTTCTCCAATATAGCACGAAATTGTAAGACAACCAGGGTCTTTATATTTCAAAGCATTATTGTTCTGAAGAATGACACTTACTTGTTCGGCTAAAAAGACTTTTTTTTTCACATTCATTTTTCTTTTCACAGTGCACAGATCTTTCAAAAATTTAGCATAAGAATGTAGCTCTTTAATAGCATCGAACAAAGATATATTGATCCTTACCTATTTGAAAGTTTCAAATATTTCAAAGTTATGATTGACTTTCCTTTGTTTGGTCATGGCATAAGGAAATGGAAGTGTTGGCAGGGAATCAGTCTTTTCTTTGCAATGTTCAACTTCAACCCCTTCCTTACCCTCCGAGGTTAACTCATCATCTTTCTCACAAGTTTTAAAAGTGGGTTTTTCAATAACCTTACCACTACAAAGAATAATGACTGATTTAACTTAATTGATGTGATAGTTTGCGGAATTACTTGCATTTACATTGCATTGCCCCTTGAGATTTTGTTGTGGTTGAGATGAAAACTTACCTCTCTCTTGAAAATTAAGAGTAGATGTGAATTTTGCAAGAGTATCTTTTATATCTGCAATGGTTTGAGCATTTTGAGTGTTGATTGTCTCTTACTTTTCAATGAATGCATACAATGTTTCCTCCAGATTTCTTCTAGGAGGTGGAGCATATGGAGGTGCATATCCATAAGAATTTTAAAAATTATGGTTTACTTGAAACAATGGCTGTGAAGTTTGTGCATTATTGTTACCACTCTTCCAACTGAAATTTAGGTGATTTCTCGAACTAGGGTTGTATGTCTGTAAGTATGGGTTATGATTGGGCCTTTGGAAACTATTTAAAGTATGAGCTTGTTCATGAAGACATTCCTTAAAAAAAGGCAAAGTGAGAGAGTCATTAGTTGAATGTTCATTGGTTTCACAGATTTGACACACAATGTCTTGAATAGATTTTAATTGACCACTCCTTTTTAATTCTAGTGCTTCAACTTTTCTAGCTAAAGATGCAAATTTGGCTTGGAGATCATGATCTTTCCTAAGGTTGTACATACCTCCACTAGTTGTATGAGGTTGAGTCTTACCTAATGCCTTATAAGTACCTGTAATGTCCTAATTTTGAGCATTTTTAGCAAGCAAGTCTAGGTACTCCATTGCTTCATCAGGGTCTTTATTTTCAAAAGTTACATTGCACATCAATTACACCATTTGTCTATCTTTAGGTGTTAACCCTTCATAAAAATGTGAAACCAATCTCCATGTTTCAAAACCATGATAAGGGCAAGTATTAAGCAAGTCTCGATACATATCCCAACATTGGTAAAATGTTTCTCCTAGTTTTTGAGTGAAAGTGGTGATTTGTCTTTTGAAAGAGTTTGTTCTATAAAATGGGAAAAACTTCTTTAAAAATTATTGTTGCATTTCATTCCAAGCATGAATGGATCTTAACCTAAGATTTTGTAGCCATGTTTTAGCTTTATCTTTTAATGACAAAGGAAAAAGCTTTAATCTGATGGTGTTACAAACTTCTTTAAATTCTCTCAAATGCAAGTATAGATTTTTTAAATCTAAGCCATGAAAAGCAGGTAAAAGTTGAATAATGTTTGGCTTAAAATTAAAGTGAGATGCATCAGGAGGAAAAATTATGCATGAGGGTGCAGTTGTTCTTGTAGGGTTCATATGGTCTCTAAATGTTCTAACTCGGTTATTCTCATTATTCTTATTATGAAATGACTGGTTATCTTCTTCGACTATTTTATTCAAAATGATCAGGATACCCTATAAAGTCTACCGCTTAATGTACGTGACCAAACTCTCATGCACGTGTAGGAAGAAAAAAAAAAGAGGAAGAAAATAAAAGAAGGAAACAAAAAAAAAACAAAAGTTAGATACAAAAAAAATGAAAAATGAAAAAAAAATTATAATTTACATAAGAATTTACCTCCCCGACAATGATGCCAAAAACTTGACACAATCAAAAAGTTAGATACAAAAATTATAATTGTTTTTATCTCAAGTGCAGGAGTGTCAAATTAATAAATAATCTGACAAGACCAAGGTTAAACCACATGGAGGTTAACTATATAAATTATAAATAAAAACAATAATAACAATAATAATGATGGTGGTGAAGATAAGTTAAAGAGGACTTTGAGATGTAAGATTAATATGAAGATTATATAATGATAAAAATAAATGTCAACGTTAGAGGATACACTAATAGTATTAGAGATAAGTAAAGTATAAACTCTTTATTAATTATCAACATGATCATATTAATCATCTTATTTACATAACACCATACTTATAAATTTTATCAACTACTTATAATGTTAACTTATGTTGACAACAAATCACGTTCCTCTCATAATAACGATGTCGGCCGAATACTACGAAGAATCAAGTATTTGATGTACTAGTTGTTATATAACACAAATCTAGATTAACCATTTAATAAGTAAGGTATTGATTGATACTTAAAAGTGTATTTTTTATCAAGGTTTTATATCACCATTTTGCACTTGAAGTATCAATAATTCCTTAACTAAAGCATGTTTTATAATAATATATCTAATAATATAAGATACCTTTAATTTATGGTAAATATTCATTTTAAATGCAAGCCTATCACATAAATAAAAGGATTGATTGATGAATTTAAGAACTGAAATTGAAAGGATAAAGAGATGGCTAAACTTAGAAAAGAGATGTCGGTGCAATCTAAACCAAAACTCTATTTGGTAATTGGGTCATATCTGGAGCTATAGATCTTAGATTTATGTCTACTTTATATGGATGGAAAGGTAAGATATAGGCCTATAACTTTCATATGGAGCCCAAGATCTAAAAAGGCTATTTTCAAGTCCAAATTGTTGCAACAACAAAGATGCCTGAATCTGTCCTCCAGCCCGAGCACTATTCAATATTTTGGCCATATTTGGAGTTCTAGAAGTCAAAATGAGTTGAATGTTTTACACAAGAAAGATGAGACAATTTCCTACAACTTTCATGTTTCAAGTGGCTCCAATTTTAACGTTATCAATGACGTTTTGGGCAGACAAGAGAAGATAAGGATTGTCACCAAGTCAAAAGTTGGCCACCTACTCAACAATTAGTCATCAAATCAATAGTTTCCAATTTTGGCCTATAAAAGAAGGCATTTGCCATGCATTTAAGCATCTTCGTTTCCAGATCAAGATCATGCTCTTACTTTCTCTCTTTGTATTTTTTGTAATGTTTATGCTTTACTTTCATTAATATCAAGTTTATGCCTTTCATTTACTTCGTTAACTTTTATCTTATTTATGTTCTTATTTTGTTTATCTATTTTTTTTTCTTTCATTACGTCTAGCTAAGTTTATGCCTTTCATTTCTTTTCATTTACTTCGTTAACTTTTATCTTATTTATGTTCTTATTTTGTTTATCTATTTTTCTTTCATTCATTACGTCTAGCTAAATTTGTTATATCAAGGTGAAAAGGTTACACTAATGGTGTAAGAATAAGTATAGCGTAAACTAAATATAGACTTTAATATTTGATAGTAACATGTTTTATATTTGTTATCTTGTTCACTCTTTAATACTTTGCTTGTTAAATGACTAATCTTGATTTATGTTGTATAATAATTGATACAACAAATACTTGGCACTTTCATAGCCTATACTGTATGGTATAACCGACACCTGAGCTATGAAAGGAACTTATTTTGTTGTTAACATAAGTTATAATCATGAATGCTTGATGAGATTTACAAGTATTAGCATTAATTGAATAAGATGACTAATATAATCATGTTAATAATCTATAATCAGATTGGAACTCCTTTGTGTGTGGTTTCCAATTGAATAATAAAAGTTTATACTATACTTGTTTGACATACCATTAGTGGATCTTCTAACCTTAACATTTGTTATTATCATTGTTTAATCCTTACGTTAATTTTCCATCTCAAAGTTCTCATCAACTTTTCTTATTCTTCTTTTTCTTTATTATTGTTGTTATTATTACTACTACTACTAGTAGTATTTTTAGTATTATTATTGCTACTATTATTATTATTCTTGTTATTGTTACTATTGTTGTTGTTTATAATTTGTACAATTAACCTCCCTGTGTGATTAGTACTTAAAAGTGCATTTTTATCATGGTTTTATATCATCATTTTGCACTTAAAGTATTAATAACTCCTTAACTAAAGTACGTTTTATAATAATTTATCTAATAATATAAGATACCTTTAATTTGTGGTAAATGTTCATTTTAAATGCAGGCCTATCACATAAATGAAAGGATTGATTGATGACTATAAGAATTTCAATTGCAAAGGCAAAGAGATGATCAAATTTAGAAAAGAGATGTCGGTGCAATCCAAACCGGAACACTGTTCGGTAATTGGGTCATATCTGGAGCTATAGATCTCAGATTTAGGTCTACTTTATATGGATGGAAAGGTGAGACATAGGCCTACAACTTTCATATGGAGCCCAAGATCTAAAAAGGCCATTTTCAAGTCCAAATTATTGCAACAACAAAGAAGCCCGAATCTGTCCTCCAGCCCGAGCACTGTTCAGTATTTTGGCCATATCTGGAGTTCTAGAAGTCGAAATGAGCTGAA
>SRLM01001597.1:45713-80536 GCA_015708895.1 Populus ilicifolia | reverse complement strand
TCATAAAAAGCGGTCAAGCAATAACAAATACAAAACATGTTAGTATCAAACATTAAAGTCAATATTAAGTTTACATTATACTTATTCTCACACCATTAGTGTAACCTTTTCACCTTGAAATAATAAACTTAGCTAGACATAATGAAAGAAAGAAAAATAAATAAATAAAATAAGAACATAAATAAGATAAAAGTTAGGTAAGTAAATGAAAGGAAATGAAAGGCATAAACTTGATATTAATGTAAGCGAAGCATAAACATTACAAAAAAATAGAAAAAGAGAAAGCAAGAGCATGATCTTGATCTGGAAACCAAGATGCCTAAATGCATGGCAAATGCCTCCTTTTATAGGCTGAAATTGAGAACTATTGATTTGATGACTAATTGATAAGTGGGTGACCAACTCTTGGCTTGTTGACAATCCTTATCTTCTCTTGTCTGCCCAAAACGTCATTAATAACATCAAAATTGGAGTCACTTGTTACATGAAAGTTGTAGGAAATTGTCTCAAATTTCTTGTATAAAAAATGTAGGTCATTTGGACTTCAACAACTCCAGATATAGGCCAAAAACAGAACAATGCTCGAGTTGGAAGACAAATTCAAACTTCTTTGTTGTTGTTATAATTTGGACTTGAAAATGGCCTTTTTAGATTTGGGCTCCATATGAAAGTTGTAGGAATATATCTTAACTTTCCATCCATATAAAGTAGACCTAAATTTGAGATCTACAGCTCTAAATATGATCCAATTACCGAACAGTGTTCTGGTTTGGATTGCACCGGCATCTCTTTTATAAGTTTGGTCATCTCTTTGTCCTTTCAATTTCAGTTCTTAAATTCATCAATCAATCCTTTCATTTATGTGATAGGCTTGCATTTAAAATGAATATTTACCACAAATTAAAGATATCTTATATTATTAGATACGTTATTATAAAATATGCTTTAGTTAAGAAGTTATTGATACTTCGAGTGCAAAATGATGATATAAAACCTTGATAAAAATATATTTTTAAGTAATAATATATCTTGCTTTATAAGATATTATCTATGCCAAATTAAAGCATGCAATGTTCAACACAATAATGAATCCAAAAATATAGTGATGATCCTTGTCGCACGTGAAAACTCACGTGGCGTCGGCTGGTGATTTTTTCTCGTTACATGTGCTTTGAATGGTTCGTTAAAGTTGTCACCTAGTAATTTATTGAAGACTACTAGGAAACCACATGTACTGGTCTTGTCAAAGATTCGCGGATAAGAGACTGGTTGTGGTTAGGAAATGTATTAACACCCTTAACGCACCCTATAAAAAAAATTGAGGGATCAATTTTGAAAACCAAACAACATTTTACCTATAAATATTGATACACAACTCAAACACAACTCAAACAAGCGAGGGGAATAATTTTGAAACATCAGAAAATACAAAAAACAAACCCTAACGTTACCCTGTCTCTTTGCAAACAGCCACCTCCCTCTCGGCTGATTTGAATTCTTCTCCCAAACACAGCCTTCTTCCCTTCACCGAACGATCTCCCTGCATTCCTTCTCCTCCCCAAATCGGTTCTTCCCTCTCAATACAGAACAGTCTTTCCCTCAATAATAGCCAACACTCTCTCAGTCGCCTCCCCCCTCATTTCCTTCTCTCAGCCGGCGACCCTGAACCTTCACAAAAGAGGAAAGCCACAGCTGGTCCCTCCTCTCTACTATCATCTCCCTCACCGGACAAGCTCCCATCCTCCAAGCCACAACCACACCAACAATGACCAACCACCACACCGACACCCATTAATCTGTCCATTGCCCCGCCTCCAAGCCACAACCACCAGCCACATCTAAGGCCTATAGTCCCAGTACTTTCCTTTTTCTTCCCTCTCTCTTGGCCTGCCGCTGTTCTTCCTTCTCTCGGTTGACCCAGCTCCAGTAGTACCCCATAGATCGAACCAGCGGCCTCCTTCATCTGGCAGACACTAGCAGCAAGCCTAACCGCCAACCACTTAAAGCAAAGGAGAAGAAGATGTAAACAAAAGAAAGATCTACGATGAAGTAGATATGAAAAGGAGAAGACCAAAATAGATCCGAGAAGGAAAGAAAAAAATTAAAATCAACTGGCTTGGGTGTTTTATTCTTTTGCAAGTGATGCAGACCCTCACCGCCGGTAGGGAAGGGAACTCCCTGCAATTCCTAGAGTTTTTAAGGGCCGTTCTTGTAATTTTAAATTGTTTGATGTAATTTTATTTTTTAGAATTGAATTTTTATTATTCATAGTTTGGATGTAACAAAAACAAAAGAAAAGAAAAAGAAAAAAAATATAGTGAAAGTGTATGTGTGTGTTTGTATTTGTTTTATTTGAGATGAAATTATAAAGATTAAAGAAGAATTTAATATTTTTATTCAATCACGGTCAAGATTTATGAATTTATACGGAAGTTGTATTTTTAATATTTGATAAAAAGATAATTATTAAAACTTTTTTAACATATCAAAGTCACAAAGCAGCTTACTATTTTTTTATTTTTTTGTTTTTTTTTAAATGAGCAATATCAACATCAATTCAATGAGAAAAATTAATGATTTTNAGCAGCTTACTATTTTTTTATTTTTTTGTTTTTTTTTAAATGAGCAATATCAACATTAATTCAATAAGAAAAATTAATAATTTTAAAAATAACACGTTAAAAGTTGAATGTGTTCAAAAGACCTTTGAAAATTTAAATTCTTTTTAGACGATGCTGAAAATGCTAAAAATGATGCAAATGTATTAAAAATGTATTTTTTTGGATTTTTGATATTTTTCTTTATTTTTGGATTTTTCTAAAAAATTATCAAACATGAGTCAAAATTTGGGTAACAACAAATGTCCCCTCTTTACAATGCTTATGAAGTAAAACTCCTTAATGTTTTGCATAGTAACCTTTGTAAAGAAAACGGTTTTCTTGTTTTCCCAACATTGTTGAATCTACTCACCTAAAGACCTTACTCTTTTTCTCTCTGTTCTCTGTTCTCTTTTCTTCCTCTTCTATCTTTCTTTCTTTCTTTCTTTCTTTCTTTCTCTCTCTCTCTCTCTCTTTCATTAACTTGAGATTCCATCTGGCGATCTCCTTTTCCAAAACCAAAGAATATGTGTAGCTCGTAAACCTGAAATCCCATCTGGCAATTTCCTTTAACCAAAGCTACATGAGATCCCATATGGCGACCTTATTCAACTAGAACAAAAAATATGTGGAGCTCGGTCAACTTGAAATCCCATTTGGCGATTCCCTTTAACCAAAGCCACTTGAGATGCCATCTAGCGACCTCATTCGAGTGAAACTAAAAAATATATGTAGCTCAGTTAACCTAAAATCTCATCTGGTGATTCCTTTTAACCAAAGCCACCTGAGATCCCATCTAGCGACCTCATTCAACTGGAATGAAAAATATGTGTAGCTCGGTCGGTCAACCTAAAATCCCATCTGGCGATTCCCTTTAACCAAAGCTACCTGAGATCCCATCTGGCGACCTCATTCAATTGGAACTAAAAAAAAATATGTGTAGCTCGGTCAACTTGAAATCCAATTTGGCGATTCCCTTTAACCAAAGCTACATGAGATCCCATGTAGCGACCTCATTAAACCAAAACAAAAAATATGCATAACTCGGTCAACCTGAAATCTTATATAACAATTTTCTTTAACCAAAGCTACATGAGATCCCATCTAGCAACCTTATTAAACTGGAACTAAAAAATATACATAACTCAATCAACCTGAAATCCCATCTAGCGATTTCCTTTAACCAAAGCTACATGAGATCCCATCTGGCGACCTCATTAAACCAAAACCAAAAAATATGTAAAAAGTGGTCTATTATAATGGGTGACCTACCCAGGTGGAAAGAATATGAAAAGTGGTCTCATTGTGATGGGTGATCTACCTAGATGGAAGATGGAAAAAATGTGAAATGCGGTCTCATTGTAATAGGTGACCAACCCAAGTGGAAATGTGACTTACCTGGCAAAAAAAGACTTGGCAGGAGAAGTCTTGACAGGATAAGGCCGACAAACTTGGCACTTTGTGATTGTCGGGTTGACTTGAAGACTCCTCTTCATGAAAAGGTTGATCTTCTCATTTCTTGAAGATTTTCCTACTAGTAGGATTCAGCTCATTCTCTTCTCATTCCATGCTCTAAACTGATTCTTTGTTATTATCGACTCAATGATTCCTTTTCTTTTTTTTTGGTCCCCAATCTTGCTGAACTATATTAAGGATTTTTCCTACAACAAAATAAAAAATATATGCAATGTTTTAACGTTAGCTGACATGCATGCATCCTCACCTAATTCGAAATATAGGCCCCCCCTCTTCGATGTTTCATCATCACAGGGTGCCTTTGTTTGCATTCCCAAACTTTCTTTATTCTTTCGATGTATTGACTTATTCATGTACTAGCCATCACTCAACTGTAATGCAGTGCCTATCTTAGGTTGTCTTAGACGATTACTACTCTTGTTGTTTACCAAACATGAGTGTGCCCCCAAGTGTGGTATTGCTTGATTCATCTTGATGAGCTTAACCGACCATTTATCTTCTGTATTATCCTAAGAATTGTTCTCTCATTAATTATGCGCATCGTGCCAACACCCATCAAGATTGTTAATCAGTCATAAACTAGCCTCAAGTTGAAACAATACTCTTCAAGTATTTATTATCACCAGTCTTCTTGGAAACTATCTAGTTATCCAGACATACATCTCATAACTTGCTGTATAAGGCTCCTTGTTGTAAGCTCAATGTTCTTCTTCATAGATTTCTCTCATTTTATCAAATCAAATTGTGAAAAGAAATGTAGTGGCATCATCAATGATGTTTATTTTATCACCCATATTTATGTGATGAAGTGCATCTTCGAGCTTCAAAACAGATGGTCTCATGGTCAGTCTTGGTGGGTGCATCCTTCTAATATTCATTCAAATACAACTATACAATAACATCATTCAAAAGTCATATCCATGTTGGAGATGATAATATGAAGTTATCCTTCAAGTACAATATTGTTCCACAATCAGTCTTGGTGGTGTGCATCTTTGTGCCACTCAATTACATTTATTCGTGTATCCTCATTGATCGCTAGCCATGTTTTGAAAGATGATGATATGAAAGTGTCCTTCAGGTACATCTTTGGTCCACCATCAGTCTTGGTGGTGTGCACATCTTTTCCATATTCATTTGAATGTGACTATATGCGCACATCGGTTGATAGCCATGTTTCAAAAGATGATGATATAAAGATTTCCTTCAAGTATATCTTTGCTTTCCTGATTGTTGACAAGGTTCACTAAATCATGGACTATCTTTGAACAACATTACCCCTAATATGATTTAAATATGCTTGTTCATTTGTTTATACTCAAGAAGCTTTTTCTTTGTCATTGTTAGATGTTAAATATAACTTTGATGGACTTTGAAGACTTATCATCT
Source organism: Populus ilicifolia (assembly GCA_015708895.1). Classification (NCBI taxonomy): domain Eukaryota; kingdom Viridiplantae; phylum Streptophyta; class Magnoliopsida; order Malpighiales; family Salicaceae; genus Populus; species Populus ilicifolia. The sequence continues at coordinate 75,074 of SRLM01001597.1, read as the reverse complement.
GCATTTTCTTTGCCCCCAGCTGATCTGAATACTGCTTATTTTCCTTCTCCAGGTCCACTGTATTGCCCCCCAGGTGGCTCAACTTTTCAAGGAGTGTTGAGAAGAGTTGATGTCATTTCTGTTGAGGATTCCGCACACTCAATCAATGTTCTTTCTTGTTCGATAATCTTTCTTGTTATGGAATCAAATCTCATACTTCAAAGGTCATGTATATTCAAATCTAATTGTTGAAATGAAATTGGAGAGATATCAGTTTTGGAAAAGATCTTTTAAAAATCAAGCTTTTTGGTCAAAGACCCAACACACGTCATTCAATGTAGTCCTTTGATTGTTTGGTATTTTAAAAACAGAAATCAACCCATTATAAGATTAAAATGGTCTTTCTCATGGTAACCATCTAGGTGGTGGCCAAGTGGTAAGGACTTGGGATCAAGGGGTTTGCTCCCTCTGTGGTCTCAGGTTCGAGTCCTTGGTTGCTCATATGATGGCCACTGGAGGCTTACATGGTCGTTAACTTCAGGGCCCGTGGGATTAGTCGTGGTGCGCGAAAGCTGGCCCGGACACCCACGTTAATCTAAAAAAAAATGGTCTTTCTCATGGTTCTTTGTGTCCAATTTAAACTCTGATTTTGGGTATATCTTTTGATGGTCTGTGATGAGGTGACATTTTTTGAAAAACAAGATGCTTAGGGTTTATTAAGAAATGTTGTTTCTTTTCTTAGCATTTATTTTATCAACATTCATAATAACCAGTAGCTTAATGAAGTCACGACTCTTATAGAAAAGCTCTTCTAGTTTTGAAAGCGCCATTTATCGGTTCAGATTGTTTACTTAATCAAAAAGGGCTTTTAAAAGCACGTAATGTAGGCTATGGTTCATGGCTATAAAAGAAAGGAATTTCACAGGCTCAAAAGGTGTTTAAGGTTTCAAAGACTTAGGATCAACATCATATTCATCAACTATTTATCTATTGTTGTGTCTGTAGAGGAAACAACATATATATTTATTAACTTGAAAGAACAGACTTCTCTTAACATAAGTTATAATGTAAATCCACCTTTCCTTGATGAATAACCAACTTCAATCATCTAATAACATCATAGGCTTTATACTGGATACCAAAATTCACGTTTATAGCTTAGTATTTCTTTTTTTTGGTATTGACTTTTGTTGTGCATTTCCTTGATTTAAATTTCTTTTGCTCTTCATAGACTTGATAGGTGTTCTCCATCATTTATCTTTGACTTGTCTTTAAGTGAAGGCAATTTCAACTTCTTCTCTTTTTTTTTCAATCTTTTTTTTTTCTCATAGCCTTCCTTAAAATTTCTTATATGCCCCCAGTCTACGTGTTTTCTTGTAGCCTTCTTTCAATCATTAGACTTTTGTTCTAAGCCTTCCCTTCATCCATTAATTATATCAATGTCTTAAAAATATCTATCATCTACCCCCGGTGTAGGGTATGATTCTAGTTAGGGTTTTTATGAAAAGAATATTCTATCTAGCTCAAAATGGGACTACAAGGGATATAATTTTTAGAAAGTGAAGGGATAACAAAAATGGCCATTTCTCATTTCAAGCAAAGTCGATTTGAACCAATAAATCTTGACCTCATCCAGTGTAATGATTTGGACTTGTAAGCATAATGATTCAAGAGTTCATAACTACCGAATCCACTATATGTCATTATGCATACTAATAAAACTTAGTTATATGATGTGTGGTTTAATTTTGTGTGTGAGCTCAAAATTTGTTCGGTCACCTCTTATTGTTTATCATGTCATTTCAACAATCATCAAATCATTTCTGTAACCAAAACACTTTTAATCTTCAGGATTGATTAACCTTTATCGCATGTTGGAGTTTGATCAAAATATTTTGTCATAATAAAATGTTAAACAACTGTTGATTTCAAAACCACAAAGAGACAAAAACAAGACATCTTTCGTTGAAGGATGAGATGTGATCCCAAAACAAAAATGTAAGATTCCATAACAATATATTGGCAATTCATCGCCATTCTTGAATTAGTTTTTTTCTTTTAGCAGTATCTATGTTGTGCCAAGCATTTTCAATCACATGTCATTTTAAAGATGATCAGGGGACAATATAGCCAATGACACCCTCCTTTACAGACTCCACTTGACTTTTACTCACCAACTTCCAGACTCGATTCTTAAAATTCTTGCAACTGTTCAATTGAAATGGTTGAGGACTCCACCATGACATCACATCTCTTGTCTGGATTATACCATCTAGAAAAATGGTGGTTGCATGGGATTTGTCAGAGTCGGGCAAAAGTCTGGAATCTGGCATATGCTGGTAAATAAACTCACATGGCAAAGGAATGTCTATCTTTGGCAAAGACATTGGAGTAGTTGATGATACAACAAAACTTGGCTAGACCACATAATTAAGGCTTCCCCCCGTCTGAGTCTTCTTTTGATTCATCTCTCATCATTGTTCTGGAATCCTTGGCAGAACCTTCAATCTTTCCCATCTTGATAGCTTGTTCAATTTTTTTGGCAATCCACTCAACTTCATGTCAATCTTCCAATGTTGTTATTGTTGTTTTAGGATTGTTGAAAACCTCTCAATAGGTAATCTTGGTAATGCACAAAAATGTGTGGCATCATTATTATTGATGTGTGGAATCACACATTATCAAAATTGGAAGAGAACTTAATGAATCTAAAACACTTCTACCTGATCTTCGATTGCTCACAGACAGTGCAACAAATAAGCATCAATAGAGGGAGTTCTGCTTTGTTAAAGTTTTAGTTTTCTTCATGTATTTCAGTCTAGTCATGTCTAGTCTCACTACTTTTGCATTTTCATGTTGACACTAGTAGGAGAAAATTATAGATGATCTAAAACTACTACATTCCTTCTTGGATTTCCCACTTGCAGATCCACAAATAGAGTCCTACTAAGAGAGCTCTGCTACATTGAAGTTTGATGTCTACTTAATATTTTTCAAACCAGGTTTGGCTCTTCAACCTATTAAAGTGTCTTTGTGTTGAAACTGATGAGAGATTTTATAGCATATACAACTAATAAATCTTCATTTGTATTCCCAACTTGCAAAGCCATAAACAAATTTTTGTAAAGAGAGCTCTGCCACATTGAAGTTTAATGTTTACTCATATTTTTAGGCCAGGTCTGACTCTTCTGCCTACTATAATGTTGAGCTGGTGCCACTGGTGGGAGAAAGTTTTAAAGCATATGAAACTACTACATTTTATCTTGCATTCCCCACTTGCGGAGTCATAAACGGATTCCTGGAGAGAGAGCTCTACCACGTTGAAGTTCGATGACTGCTCATATTTTCATACAAGGTCTGACTCTTTTGTCTAGTACAATGTTTTATTGGTGCCATTGGTGGGAGAAAGTTTCAAAGCATAAGAAACTACTATATCCCTTCTTATATTCCCCACTAGTAGATCCACAAACAAATCTCTACAGAGAGAGCTTTGCAACATTAAAGTTTAGTGTCTAATCATGTATTTTTTTTTTAGACAAACATCTTGTGCTGCTGAACTAGAATTGAGCTCATGGTTAGGGTAACTTTAAAGAAGACTAATGCACTATGCACCAAAGGCTAACTAGAATTGAGCTCACAGTGGAGGCAATGCATAATTAACAGTACAGTTGAACTAGAAATGAGATCTTTAATTGATGGCTGAAGGTATTGTTGTTGTTGTTGCTATTCAAGACTAAAGTAAAGGAAAAGGCAGAGCGATGATGTTGTGCCTACTACTGGTGGAATGTAGACAAGAAAAGCCAACCATTTTTTCTTGTATATGTCGTAAACTAACGGTGCTCCCAAAAAAAAATTATGCATGCATTTTTTTTCTTAAAATTCAACGCTTGTTCAAACAAATATGAGTTTAGCTACTTCACCTTCGAGACTCCAATTTGCTTTTGACAATAAATCTCCATCTGACCTGTTTCTTCATTTTCCCTCATATTTTCCAATCACGTGTAGCACAGCTCATGTAGGGGAACCTACTTTTCAATCCAGTACAGACATACATGATATGAACATGTAATCTATACGATGAACTCACCCTTCAAGGGGTGACATATAATCGTAATTCTTGTATGATGAAACAAGAATTTTGATTCTTGCCCAAACTCTACAATGAAAATTTTCTAAGTGACGATCATTGTGTCACCCATAAGTCTTGAGTTCAAGATGCTTCAAGAAGGGTTTGCTCTGATGCAAAAAAAATAACACATATAACCTAAGGACAAGTTCTATTCATTATGTGAATAGGGGTAGGTTTTATACATGGTCTCAAAAGGATCTCATATCTGCCCAGTGACATTCTTCATAAAGACTGTATAGGGGCATTGCAAGGAATAGTTAAGGCACGTATGCCCACCATTATCAAGTAGGCACTTAGATATGAGTTGGGTGTTTCACGCATCTGAACCCTGACCAATAGTCATAGGGCAGATCGCTAATTCCCCACCTAACCTAAAAGCTTATGTGTGCTTTCAAAAATAAATACAAGTGATGCATGAAACAATTCTAAAAATGGAAAAAACAAAAATAAAACAACATAAAAATGGAAAAAACTTAAACACATCAAATACAAAGCTTAGTCTAATATTGTTAGAAATAGTACCTTCCCCAATGAAGTCGCCATTCTGTTGCACGTCAAAATCCACGCAGCATTAGCTAGCAATTTTTTCTTTGTTGTGTTTGATTGATTCATTGATTGGAGTCGCCACCTAATAATTTATTAAAGGCTATTAGAAAATTGGATGTACAAGTCTTGTCAAAGATTTGTGGGTAAAGGACTGATTGTGATTAAGAAAAGTATTAGAGAGTATTAACACCTCTAGCACACCCTACTTAAAGTAAGCTGCTTCGTAGCTTTGATTTGTTAAAAAAATTTTAATAATTATCTTTTCATTAAATATTAGAAATACAACTTCCATATAAATTCATAAATCTTGACCAATCTTGACCGTGATCGAATAAAAATATTAAATTCTTCTTTATTCTTTGCAATTTCATCCCAAAAATCATTTATAAAAAAGTACAAACCACACGTTCACTTTCACTATATTTTCTTGTATTTTTTTTTGTTACATCCTAATTACAAATTATAAAAGATCACAAATAAATAAAAATTACATTAAACACTTTAAAAATTACAAAATAACCCAAAACATCCCAGAATAGTGTTAGGAGGACTTCTAGAACCACTAGAACAAGGTCAAGCCGACTTCTGGAGCAGCAAGGCAGTGGCGGCGCGTCTTCTCTAGGTGCCGCTGTCTCTAGCGGCACGTGAAACCCCGTGCCACCGTACAAAATGCTGGAAAAAAGACAGGAGTCAGTCACAGCTTCATCTCCTCTTCCCTTCCCTACCAGCAATGAGGGTCTTCATCACCTGCAAAAGAATAAAACACCCAAGCCAGTTGATTTTAATTTGTTCTTTCTTTTTCGGATCTATTTTGGTCTTCTCCTTTTCAAATTTGCTTCACCGTAGATCTTTCTTTTGTTTACATCTTCTTCTCCTTTACTTCAAGTAGCTGGCGGTTGGGCTTGCTGCTGGTGTCTACCAGATGAGGGAGGCCGCTGGTTTGGTTTGTGGGGTATTGCTAGAGCTGGGTTAACCGAGAGAGGGAAGAACAGCAGCTGGCCAACAGAGAGGGAAGAAAAAGGAAAGTACTAGGACTAGGGGCCTTAGATGTGGCTGGCGGTTGTGGCTTAGAGGTGGGGGGATGGACAGATTAGTAGTGGGTGTATCGTGGTCGGTCACTGTGGGTGTGCTGCTAGAGAAGGGCCGACCGATCTAAGTCTGTGGGCGCTGGAGGAACGGTTGGAGGAGGGGAGCTTGTCCGGTGTGGGAGATGACAGTGGAAAGGACGGACCAGCCGTGGCTTTCCTCTTTTGTGAAGGCTATTATTATCTTTTGTGGACGGTCGCTGGTTGAGAGAAGGAAATGAAGGGGGGAGGTGACTGAGAGAGTGTTGGCTATTATTGAGGGAAAAACTATTCTGTGTTGAGAGGGAAGAACCGATTTGGGGAGGAGAAGGAATGTAGGGAGATCGTTTGGTGAAGGGGAGAAGGTTGTGTTTGGGAGAAGAATTCAAATCAGCCAAGAGGGAGGTGACTGCAAAGAAATAGAGTTAGGTTTAGGGTTTCTTTTTTTGTATTTTTCTGATGTTTCAAAATTATCCCCCCTCCCTTGTATCTATGAGCTATGGATCAATATTTATAGGTAAAATGTTGTTTGGTTTTCAAAATTAATCCCTCAATTTCTTTTTCTATAAATTTTGATTTTTTTTTAATTTTTTTATATTTTTTGAAAACGAGCAATGTCAACATCGACTCAATGAGAAAAATCAATGATTTTAAAAATAATATGTTAAAAGTTGAACGCGTTTAAAAGACCTTTGAAAATTTAAATTCTTTTTAGACGACGCTGAAAATACTAAAAACGATGCAAATGTATTAAAAACGTATTTTTTTAGATTTTTGATATTTTTCTCTATTTTTAGATTTTTCTAAAATATTATCAAACATGAGTCAGAAATTGGGTAGCAACAATCCTAAACAAGTCTCATTCACATACATATGCAAGTTTTTTTTTTTACAAGCATGGTTATCTCAGGCATTCAACATAATAAAATATCTAAAATTAAGTTTTACATTTTCCTCATTGTAAAAAAGAAAGAGAAGAAAAGTATAAAGATTAGAAAATTGTTACTCCCCTTTTGTTTTCGAGGATGAATGTCTGATTGAATTTGGTATAAGCTGACTTCTTGCTTGATTTTTTTTAACCTGCATATCACAACTAAAAGAAAACATTGGTTTTTTTTTTGAAAATAAAGAACCTCACACCCCCCAACTTAAAATAATGCATTGTCCCTAATGCATGAACAAGAAAATATAAAGATGGAAGAAAGAAAAAAAAAAAACTTATTACTTCTGATACTACAATGGTATTGGATCTTCAAGATCCAATGTCTCAACTTTTGGCACAACATTTTCAAGATAAGGTTTCAATCAATGACCATTTTCATTTAAAATATTTCCATTCTTAGCATTTTCTACCTCAAATGCACCATGCTCAGAGATAGATTTAATCACAAATGGACCAATCCATTTTGTCCTCAACTTCCCAAGAAAGAGATGTAATCGTGAATTATACAAGAGAACCTTTTGACCAACATAAAGGGATTTTCTAAGAATATGTTTATCATGCAAAGTTTTCATCTTATGTTTTGAAATTTTTGCATTTTCAAATGAATCATTTCTTAGCTCCTCTAATTCATCCAATTGAAGCTTTCTACTTTTGTCAACCTTGTTTTCATTGTCATTGAATTGTCGGATGGCCCAATATGCATGATGCTCAATCTCAACAGGGAGATGACAAAACTTTCCATAAACTAGCCTATAAGGAGACATTCCTAAAGAGGTCTTATAAGCAGTGCGATATGTCCACAAAGCATCAACTAGTCGTAGGGACCAATCTTTACGGTTTGGATTGACTGTTTTTTCTAAAATGTTCTTGATCTCCTTATTTGCCAACTCAGTTTGGCCACTAGTCTGTGGGTGATAGGGGGTACTGACCTTGTGGATTACACCATATTTTCTCTTCAAAATCTCAACAGGCTTGTTACAAAAATATTTTCCCCCATCACTAATCATAGCCCTAGGCATGCTAAAATGAGAGAAAATATTTTCTTTCAAGAATTTGACCACAACTCGATGGTCATTGGTACGAGATGCAATGGCCTCCACCCATTTAGACACATAATCAACAGCTACAATGATGAATTGGTAACAAAATGAGCTTGGAAAAGGTTCCATGAAATCAATCCCCCAACAATCAAATATTTTCAAAACAAGAATGGGGTTGAGCATCATGTTACACCTAGTGAGGCTACCTAGTCGTTGACATCAGTCACATGCAACACAGAAGGCATAAACATCTTTAATTTTAAATTTAGGAGAAGCAAAGTGTCAAGTTGGGATTTGGTTTTTAATTTAAAGAGTTAGGTATAATTTAATGACACCATTTAAGAATTTCTAATAATTTAAATATTCTATTTTGAGTTATCTTATTGATTTTTTCTTCAAAATTTCATTTGTTGTTATTGAGTTTCATTAAAAAAAATTATAATATTTTGAATTTTTTTCTCATGCTTTTAAAACTCAGCTGAGATTCAGGCTCCAACATGTCTTAACTCATGGATTAGGTCTGATAACCAAGGTCAATCAGATTTTTTATTGTGTATGAAGTAAAAATAAAATTATTTTGAAAAAAATGAAAAAACAAATAATGGGTTTTGATATGATTTTTTCCTAGCTAATCGCTTGTTTTTTTGTCTGTAAAAAAGTGAAAATGTTATTATGTTGATAAAAAAATAATGGAGAAAAAAATTCAATTTTAATCCTCTTTTTTACCAGTCTTTCTTTGTTTTGGATTTTTTTTGAATTTTTTTATATCAGATTTGATCTTTATTGTTTTAATTACTATTTGCTTTTAAAAAAAATTAAGCTAAGAATCTTGTTCAGCTCGATTTAAGGTCTCATGACTAAAATAGATGATTTTGAAACTTAGTCGATTTAACTTTGATATTGTTTTTTGTTTCATCATTTCATATATTAGGTTATTGGACTATCAGCTTTTCATTTTCCTTTGTTTTTTCTTTGAGATTATCCTAGATCACGGGTTAGTGGACTAAACTCATGTTTGTTCAAGCTATCATTATTTAAATATATTTTTTTATGTTGGAAAATAATTGTTAAACCCCATGGCATAGTGCAGGAAAGCAAAACTAATGATAGCTATATGAAATGTTAATTTTTTTTTATTAAAATGAAAATCCCTTTCTATATATTTTTTCTAAAAATTATTAAACTAAAGGAAAGCCTTTAACTGTTTTTTCTCCTTAATCGTCTCGTATTTCTTTCATCATTCTATGTAAAATACAAAATGCCTTGATCAAATGTTATTATGTTGATAAAAAAATAATGGAGAAAAAAATTCAATTTTAATCCTCTTTTTTACCAGTCTTTCTTTGTTTTGGATTTTTTTTTTGAATTTTTTATATCAGATTTGATCTTTATTGTTTTAATTACTATTTGCTTTTAAAAAAAATTAAGCTAAGAATCTTGTTCAGCTCGATTTAAGGTCTCATGACTAAAATAGATGATTTTGAAACTTAGTCGATTTAACTTTGATATTGTTTTTCGTTTCATCATTTCATATATTAGGTTATTGGACTATCAGCTTTTTATTTTCCTTTGTTTTTTCTTTGAGATTATCCTAGATCACGGGTTAGTGGAGTAAACTCATGTTTGTTCAAGCTATCATTATTTAAATATATTTTTTTATGTTGGAAAATAATTGTTAAACCCCATGGCATAGTGCAGGAAAGCAAATCTAATGATAGCTATATGAAATGTTAATTTTTTTTTATTAAAATGAAAATCCCTTTCTATATATTTTTTCTAAAAATTATTAAACTAAAGGAAAGCCTTTAACTGTTTTTTCTCCTTAATCGTCTCATATTTCTTTCATCATTCTATGTAAAATACAAAATGCCTTGATCAAATGTTATTTTTCATAGGAATACCACTTAAGAAAACATTAAATTATACCATTCAAAATACTATATTAACAATTTGCCTCTTTAAAATTGTTTTTTTTTGTCATTGAAGATGCCCTTGATGTACCGTACCACTCTGAATTATGAGTTAAGAAATAAAATTTCACAACTAATATTTATAGATGGATTGATCAATTTTACCAAACTTGAAGTATTTATAGGGTCCCTGCCATGTCAAGAACATCCACTAGATTTGATTCAAGATGACCATATGTTTTTGGAGTGGCAACAAATTAAGAACAACTCCAAAAATATAGGGTCATATCATGAATGAAATCATGTATTTGGTATGCATATTACATTTACACATGTTTTTTTAAGAGATACAAGTACTGCAACACCAATCCATGAATCCAAACAAATTTGTCTTTAATTTGTAGTAAACTCATAATAAAAAATATGGCATCATAGATAAATCTTCAACAAAACAACTAAATTACATGGTCCATTTTAGTATTTAAATAGATAAAAAAATCATGTTGCTACATTATTTTAATTATTTAATAACATACTTATTATGTAGATAACATGATTAATGTGTGGTTTTGATTAAACAATGAGCAATTTAGTATTTTATTTGTACTTATCGAATTGATAAGTTCAGGAAAACTCTAATTATCTAATTTTAAATCTGGGTCAAGCAAAGTGTCAAGTTGGGATTTAGTTTTTAATTTAAATAGTTATGTATAATTTAATGACAATGTTTTTTATGAGATACATTGTAAACGCCAAAAGAGTGTGTGTGTGTATTGAATTGATGACTCCATTGTTGCTGATTTCTGAATCGGCAGCAATTCAGTTTTCGATTATAATTTTTGAATTCGTAACGGCATAGTGTTCGCTGATTTCCTGAATTGGCAGCGACGTAGTTATTTTTAAATTATCTTAAGGAGCTAGAAGGAAGGGTAAAACTAGTTTGGATAAACCAAAACAAGGATAAGAACACATCTAAAACAACCCCAAACACCCCCATCTTATTTAATGGGGAGTATAAATCTAAGGAGGAAAGAGAAGGTAACCCTTGCTCTTCCCAAAAGTTATCTACAGTTGTTTGTCTAACTGCATGTTGCTCTTCCCTTTCTTCTTCCCAACAAAAACCTAAACCAAACCAATAGAGAGTGCCATGTCAATGTGTGAGGGAGAGAGAGGAGACCTTGAGAGAAGATTAGACAGCCACCTAGAGGAAAAGGAAAAAAGGGACCAGAAAACATGAGAGGAAGAAGAAGGAAGAGAAACAATGGGAAAGGAGAAGGAACACTGTCAATCCTTCCTCAAACTTAGCTAGATTCGAAAGGTATGGGTCATGAAACTCCCTTCCTTTTCTCCTTCAGACCTAGAATAGGAAATGAAGAAGAAAACCCATGAAACTCCCTTTTCCTTTTCTCCCTTCCTGGAAAACAGTTTCTGGTAAACTACTTTCCAAAATTTCCTGTGTTTGTTTGTCATTAGGAAAGTTGGTCAACGGAAAAAAATTTTCAGTCAACAAAAAACACTTTTCAGTCAACGGAAAATACTTTCCAGTAAAGGAAAAATACTTTCTGGTCAACAAAAAACACTTTCTGGTTAATGAAAATATTTTTTAATAAAAAACATTTGGCTTGATTTTCAGGAAAGTGTTTTCCTTTTTAACTATGTTTGTTTCCCAGAAAGTGGTTTCCAGGAAAACACTTTCCAAACTTTCTTGTGTTTGTTTTTCAAAAAGTGGTTTCTGGAAAAGCACTTTCCAAACTTTCTTGTATTTGTTTACTGTTAGAAAAGTTGGTAAATGAAAAACATTTTCCATTTAAAAAAAAATTGGCTTGATTTTCAGGAAAGTGTTTTCCTGAAAAATTTGGAGGAAAACACTTTCCGGAAGTTGTGAAAAATTTAGAAATGTCATCATTTGCTGATTATATCAAATTTGATCCTCAAACTTTTGATTGCTATATATATTTTGTTTTGAATATTTATTTTTCAATTTCATTTCTTAAAATTCATTTTTTATATTAACTTTGGTCCTCATTTTTATAATTGTTATTTGCTTTTCTTCTATTACTTTTTTATTGAAATTTTTTTCTATCAAATTTGATCCTCATTCTTTTTATTGTTATTTATTTTGTTTGAAATACTTTATGAAATGTTAATTATTATTATTTTAATTTCTTTATCCTTTTTTTTAGATTTGATCTTTATTATTTTGATTATTATTTATTTTATTTGAGATAATTTATGATTTTTTTTTCAATTTCATTATTATTCAACTTTTTAATTTGTAAGATTTATTCTTTATTATTTTAATAAACTTGAGAAAAATAAATATTAATAAATTATTTTCCAGTTTATTTTCCATAACATAACCAAATACTGAAAAGTGTTTTCCAATTTATCTTCCATAACACTACCAAACATCGAAAATACTTTACTTTTCAGGAATTTATTTTCCTCAGAATTTACTTTCCTGCAAACAAACAGAGCCTAAGATGACAAGGGAACAGGCCAATTTTAGAACATCTAACAAAGAAAAATAAATAAAATGGAAATAACAAATCATGGTAAAAGGCCGACTTTAACTATGGGTTTGGCCGGTGATTGTGCATCAAAAGTGTCATTAAGTCTCTTATTTTACATATGTATTTATTGTTTTTATTTGGTTTTTTTATAATAATTGATGTGCTTTTTAGTGATAAAGTTTCTTTTAATGTTTCAATAGGTTTTTGGAACTTAAATGAATTAATTCAGAAGATTCAATGTTGAAATTTAGAACAAAAAATTGAAAAGATATTTTGTTAAAGATTGAAACAAATCTTGGTTCAAATAAGTGCTCTAAATTTGCCCCAAAAATCAATTCTATTCCAATTCTAGAAAAGAATATCATATGATCTATTTCAAGCCCAAACTTGTCTTATGTTGTGTGCAAACTTCAACCTTAAACACTTAAGGTTTCAATCTCAATCTTAGCCCAAATAATAGGTACATTTGTATCCTTATTTCATGCTTAAATTCAGCCCCAAATGAGCTCTAAATCAACCTTCAAATCAACCCAAGCACAATCGATGATCTTACATGTCCAAACAACAAATAACAATTGATTTATTTTAGGCAATCCATTGATCCAAGAAGGCAAGCACTTGGATGGAAAGTTGCAGGGGACATTGTTACATTATTTTGGGTCAAAAAGAAAAAAGAGGCGGCTTATAAATGAGGAAGAAAAACATGTACAAAGTGGTTACAAGGCTGACCTAATTTGATTTTTTAGAACACCTTTTTGTGTTTTGCCCATAACTTTTAACTCAAGTGTTCAAATGAGATGATCTTTATTGATCTGGAAAGGTGATAGAATTTACTATAAATATGTCTCTAATAGACATCTCGAGAAGAGGCCTCTAGGAGGGTCGAATTGCTGTTCAAAGTTAGAGTCAGATTTGTGTTTGAAGTTTTACTGAAATTGTGTTGTGTTCTTCTTTATAGATTTTGGTTGTCTAGTTTGTAAAACTTATTATTTAAGTTTGATTCATGTTATTTCATGTTTATTAAAGTGTTCTTATATATAATCATAGTTGGTTAATCTTTTTATTGGATCCAAATTAAGGATGATGGTGATTGAGGTGAGTTCTTTAGGATATGAATGAATCTTAATGTTTATCTTCTCATTTTCTTCATGAATGTTTTATTATTGCAAAGAAACTTTAGAAATCATTTAGGTAATGTTATAATCTTGAAATTTTATGCACAAACTTTAGTTTTGGTATAGAGATTGCTTGATTCAATGTCTTACTTAATATGAAAGTACCTGTTCATTCTTAAGTAATAATCAATCTTCATCTTTCTAAACTTCATTATAATATCTTCCTATCTAATATCACCATCATTGATATTAGGTTGAGTTATCTTATATATATTGAAGAAATCACCAATACATCACTATTAAAATTGATCTGGACCGAGACTTATTTTTTCTTGTAATTTAAAATCTATTTACACTTTTTCATCTTTGAAAACAAATCCATCAATTATTTTCAACCAAGTTATTGTTAATTTAATTTCTCTTGAGTTTTTTTGTTACGTAGCTTAATTTCTAGATCTAGCTCTCTGTGGATATGACCTTGATCTTACCGAGTTAATTGCTACATTGCACACTTGTGAGTTAAAACAAGCCAATTATAAAAAGTGGTCAAGCAATTTTGGTGCCGTTGTCGAGGAGCTAACAAGCAAAGGTAACAAATTTATATTTGATTATTGAAAAACAAAAAAAACATATAAATAAAAAATCAAATGGCTGGTTTTGCCTCCTAAAAAAAAAAATTTGAACTCAACTTTTCGGATATTAGATTGTGGACTGGACTATTAATTATTGGATTTTAGTTTGGTTCAACCATTTTTCTTTTATTTTCTATTCTAATTAGTTTCTCATATTTTTCTTGTTTATTTCATTTTAATTTATTTTGTTGATATTATTATTATTATTTTATATTTATTGTCTAAAGTGTTTGGCTGGTATTACAACATTTTTTTATTCATGCTTGTTATAATTATCTTTTAATGTTTATTATTGTTAATATTGCTTATTAGTTGGAGAGTGAATTTCTTAATTTGTTGTATTTTTATTTTTAAACTATTACTTTTATTTGCATTTTTTTTCTTTCCTTTCCTTTCATATTCATATAATTGTTATATTATTATTATTATTATTATTATTATTATTATTATTATTATTATTATTATTATTATTTATCATGGCTAATGTTGAAGACATAGAGGGTGAAGGGAGTGTTCAAGGTAATGGACCTCCACAATTCAATAATCAACCTAATTTTCAAACTCTTAGAGAGTATCTTCACCCGACTAGATAAAGTACACTTTCGTGTATTATCTTACCTCTTAACCAACAAGCTTTTAATTTGAAACTAGACATGATTCAACTTCTTCCCATATTTTACGATATGGATTCTGAAAATCCATACATACACATTAAAGACTTTGAAGAGGTATGTAATACTTTTATTGATAGAACATGCACCAAGGAAACCATTCGGCTTAAATTGTTCCCATTCTCTTTAAAGGATAAAGCCAAGCTTTGGCTACACTCCTTGCGTCCTAGGTCTATAGGTACATGGAGATAAATGCAAGCTGAATTTTTGAAAAAATACTTCCCTACTCATAGGACAGCAGCCTTACAACGTCAAATGATGAATTTTTCTTGTAGTCCAAATGAGTCATTTCACCAAGCTTGGGAAAGGTTCAAAAACTTGTTAAATACATGCCCCCACCATGGTTTTGAGATGTGGAGGTTAGTGAGTTTCTTCTATGACTCTCTTATCGCAGATTTTAAAAAGCTAATGTCAACCATGTGTAATGGTGAGTTTTATGGCAAAGAATCAAGTGAGGCCTTTGATATTTTTAATCAATTAGCTGAAAACACAAAGTAATGGGAGACTTCTCTCCTAGTTCATGTTGAGTCTAGAAACACCATTTCTCATTCAAGCGAGAAGTTTCAATTGAAAGAGACTGATGACCTCAATAATAGATTAGCCTCATTGGCTAGGAAAGTAGAGTCTCTTGAGATTAAAAAAGTGCATGTCATGAGTGAACAACAAGAGGAAAGTTGTGTTGTTTGTAAGAGCAAAGGGTATAAGACAACTGAGTGTCCTACCATTCCAACCTTTAAGGAAGTGTTATATGGCCAAACTTCTTATTCAAGTAATGTTAGAAAGCCATTTCCAAACCAAGTAGGCAATCCCTACTCTTAGACCTATAATCTTAGATGGAGGAACCACCTAAATTTTGGATGGATAAATAAGGGCTCTTCAGTACCTTAAACATTTCAACCTCCACCCCAACCATTTCATGCTCCCACACATAACACATACCAACCATCTCATAAGAGATCCCTAGAGGATACTCTTCAACAATTCATGCAAGGAGGAATCAACAACCAAGCTTACAAATTTCAAGACCAGACCAATAGGACCTTAGATGACATTTGAAGTCAACTAACCAAGTTGACTTAATCACTAAGCATTTAAGAGAAGGGAAAGATCCCAGCTCAACCAATGCCAAATCCTAAAGGTCAGGTACACATGAGTGAATCCTCACCTAGTGAACCTTTAAACCATGAACAAGTCCAAGCTATCACCACCCTTAGAAGTGGAAAGATTGTTGACAAAGCTATAGGTTTTGGGATTCCTAGAGGTATTGTGGAGGAGATATCTAAGGAAAGTGAAGAGGGAATCAAAACACAAGTGACAAATGAGAGTTTGAGTGACAAAAAAGGCAAGATAAATGAGAAAGAGATAAGTGAGAAAGGAAATGATTTAAGAAAAATTGGAGTCAAAGTAAGTGATTTAGAATTTGTTCCTAGAGCACCATTGATTAGTACTCAAAAGTGCATTTTTATCATGGTTTTATATCATCATTTTGCACTTAAAGTATCATAACTCCTTAACTAAAGTACGTTTTATAATANATCCTAGAGGTCAGGTACACATGAGTGAATCCTCATCAAGTGAACCTTCAAACCATGAACAAGTCCAAGCCATCACTACCCTTAGAAGTGGAAAGATTGTTGACAAAGCTATAGGTTTTGGGATTCCTAGAGGTATTGTGGAGGAGAAATCTAAGGAAAGTGAAGAGGGAATCAAAACACAAGTGACAAATGAGAGTTTGAGTGACAAAAAAGGCAAGATAAATGAGNTTTATAATTTGTACAATAACCTCCCTGTGGTTCGACCCCAGTCTTGCCGGGTTATTTATTACTTCGACACTCCTGCACTTGGGAGAAGACATCAATCTCTTTGTCGTGTCAACCATTTCCACAAAGGTTAGGGAAACCTAAATATGATCTTATGAACTCAGAAATCTATGAATTGTTCAAACAAGTGAAAGTCAATATTCCACTCCTTGATGCAATGAAACAAGTTCCATCTTATGCAAAGTTTCTTAAGGATTTATGCACAGTCAAAAAGAGATTGAATGTGAAAGAAAAAGCCTTTCTGATTGAACATGCTAGTGTCATCATCCAGTTTAAGACCCCTCCCAAATACAAAGATCTTAGTTGTCTACCATTTCATGCATTATTGGAAGTCATAAGATAGATCAAGCTTTGTTGGATTTAGAAGCAAGTGTGAATTTAATACCCTACACTGTTTACAAACAATTAGGTTTAGGAGAAATCAAGCCTACTCGAATCACCTTTCAATTAGCTGATAGGTCAATCAATATTCCCAAGGGTATTGTTAAGGATGTGTTGGTCCAAGTAGATAAATTACACTTTCATGTTGATTTTGTAGTGTTAAACACCACACCAATTCAAGATTCTAATGCTCCCCTCCCAGTCATCTTAAGAAGACCTTTCCTAGCTATATCCAATGCCTTAATTAACTATAGGAATGGGGTGATGAAATTGTCTTTTGAAAATATGATTATGGAGATGAACATATTCAATATGTCGAAACAAATTGGGAAATATAAGGACATTAGAGAGGTAGATTTGATATAAACAGTTTATCAAGAACACTTTGAGAAAGTATGGATCAAAGATCCATTAGAGAGAACTTTAATTCATGATGAAAGATTTTATTCTTTGGAATGTGTTGATGAGGAAGTAAGAGAACTCGAGACTTATCTAGATCCAATGCCTATTATGTCAATAGATCAATGAACCCTATTGTTTGAGCCTTTGATTTCACCCTAAGTGAAAGTTAAGGCATCTTTTGTCCAACCTTATAAACTAGAAAGGAAGCCTTTACCGAGTGATCTTAATTATGCATTTCTAGGGGAAGATGAATCATATCCTATTGTGATCTCATCAAAACTTAACTTAAAGCAAGAACAAAAACTTTTGAGAGTGGTGAGAAAACACAAGAAAGTAATTGGGTGGACAATTACTAACTTGAAAGGAATTAGCCCTTTTTTATGTACACATAGAATCTATCTTAAAGAAGAGTCTAAATCTATGAGCAAATACAAAGACGATTGAACCTAAACATGAAGGAAGTAGTGAGAGGTGAAGTGCTTAAGCTATTTGATGCAGGTATCATTTACCCTATTGCAAACTCAAAATGGGCTAGTCCAACCCAAGTTGTCCCTAAAAAATCTAGAGTCATGGTAGTGAAGAATGAAAATAATGAGCTAGTACCAACTAGAATCCAAACTGGATGGTGTATGTACATTGATTATCGTAAATTAAACATGGTGACTAGGAAAAACCATTTTTCGCTTCCATTTTTAGACCAAGTGCTTGAAAGAGTAGTCGGAAGAGCTTTCAATTATTTTCTTGATAGATACTCAGGTTACAACCAAATTGAGATTTCTTTAGAAGACCAAGAAAAAACCACTTTCACTTGTCCTTTTGGTACCTATGCTTATAAAAGAATGCCTTTAGGCTTGTGTAATGCACCAGCCACTTTTCAAAGGTGTATGATGAGTATCTTTAGTGACATGGTAGAAAACAAATTTAGAAGTTTTCATGGATGATTTTTCAGTTTATAGGGATTCTTATGAGTTATGTCTAATGCATTTAGAAAAGGTTCTGGAAAGGTGTGAAGAAAGCAATCTTGTACTCAATTGAGAGAAGTGTCATTTTATGGTGACACATGGCATTGTTTTAGGTCACATTGTCTCTTTAAAAAAGATAGAGGTAGATAAGTCAAAAGTGGAAATCATTCAAAAATTAACTACCCTTAAAACTGTGAAAGATGTGAGATCCTTTTTAGGACATGCTAGGTTTTACCGAAGATTCATTCATTCTTTTAGTACTATTGCCAAACCATTGTGTAACTTGTTGTCACAAGATGTCCAATTTGACTAGACATCAAAATGTCAAGAAGCTTTTGAAAAGTTTAAAGGGTTGTTGACCACAACACCAATCATGCAAGCTCCTGATTGGTCCTTACCATTTGAACTGATATGTAATGCTAGTGATTTTGCGATTGGGCCTGTTTTAGGGCAAAGAAAAGACAAGAAACCTTATGTCATTTATTATGCTAGCAAGACTTTGAATGATGCTCAATTGAATTACACTACAACTATAAAAGAACTCTTAGTTGTGGTCTTTGCATTGGACAAGTTTAGGTTTTATTTGGTTGGATCTTTTGTTATTGTTTTCATTGATCATGCAGCATTGAAATACTTGCTCACAAAACAAGATGCCAAGCCATGTTTGATTCAATGGATTCTCCTACTCTAAGAGTTTAATCTTGAAATTCAAGATAAAAAGGGAGTAGAGAATGTAGTAGTTGATCATTTGTCTCGTCTTTCAAGCTATGAGACCATAATTGATGAATCTCCAACAAATGAACTCTTTACTGATGAAATTTTATTTTGTGCAAGTATTGTCTCCTACATTAGTTCTCCATGGTATGCTAACATAGCAAATTACCTAGCCACAAGTCAAATTCCTTCTCATTGGTCTAAACTTGACAAACAAAAATTCTTGCGCAACGTGCACAAATTCTTTTAAGATGACCCTTGCCTATTTAAATATTGTCCTGACCAAATTATTAGGCGGTGCATCCCTGATCATAAAATTTCAAGTGTAATTAATTTTTATCATGGATTAGTCTGTGGTGGGCATTTCACTTCCAAGAAAACCATTGCCAAAATCTTACAATGTGGTTTTTATTGGCCTACCATGTTTTTCCTAAACTTATCAATTTGGTAAGTACAAATAAAATACTAAATTGCTCATTGTTTCATCAAAACCACACATTAATCATGTTATCTACATAATAAATATGTTATTAAATAATTAAAATAATGTAGCAACATGATTTTTTATCTATATAAATACTAAAATGGACCATGTAATTTAGTTGTTTTGTTAAAGATTTATCTATGATGCCATATTTTTTATTATGACTTTACTACAAATTAAGGAGAAATTTGTTTGGATTCATCGATTGGTGCTACAGTACTTAATTTGTTGGAGTAAATGTAGTATGTAGTATGCATACCAAATACATGATTTCATTCATGATATCACCCTACATTTTTGGAGTTGTTCTTAATTTGTTGCCACTCCAAAAACATATGGTCATCTTGAATCAAATCTAGTGGATGTCCTTGACATGGTAGGGACCCTATAAATACTTCAAGCTAGGTAAAATTGATCAATCCATCTATAAATATAGGCTAGTCGTTAAATTTTATTTCTTAACTCATAATTCAGAGTGGTATGGTACATCAAGGGCATCTTCAATGATAAAAAAACAATTTTAAAGAGGTAAATTGTTAATATAGTATTTTGAATGGTATAATTTAATGTTTTCTTTTAGTGGTATTCCTATGAAAAATAACATTTTATCAAGTCATTTTGTATTTTACATAGAATGATGAATGAAAGAGGAGACGATTAAGGAGAAAAAAACAGTTAAAGGCTTTTCTTTAGTTTAATAATTTTTAGAAAAAATATATAGAAATGGATTTTCATTTTGCTAAAAAAAAATAACATGTCATATAGCTATCATTAGATTTGCTTTCCTGCACTATGCCATAGGGTTCAACAATTATTTTCCAACATAAGAAAATATATTTGAATAATAATAGCTTGAACAAACACGAGTTAACTCTACTAACCTGTGATCTAGGATAATCTCAAAGAAAAAAAAAGGAAAATTGAAAGCTCATAGTCCAATAACCTAATATCAAAGGATGAAACAAAAAACAAAATCAATGTTAAATCGGCTAATTTTCAAAATCATCTATTTTAGTCACGACACCTTAAATCGGCTGAACAAGATTCTTAGCTTAATTTTTTTTTAAGAAGCAAATAACAATTAAAACAGCAAGGGCTACTCATGGAATTTTATTTCTAAATTCATAATTCAGAGTGGTATGGTACATCAAGGGTATCTTCAATGACAAAAAACAATTTTAAAGGGGCAAATTGTTAATATAGTATTTTGAAAGGTACCATTTTTTTATGTGGAATTCTAATAAAAAATATCATTTGAACAAGGCAATTTGTATTTTACATACAATGATGAAAGAAGGAGGAGAAGATTATGGAGAAAAACCAGTTAAAGGCTTTCCTTTAGTTTAATAATTTTTAGAAAAAATACATAGAAATGGATTTTCATTTCAATAAAAACAAAAAATTAACATTTCATATAGCTATCAGTAGATTTGGTTTCCTGCATTTTGCCCTAGGGTTGAGCAATCATTTTCCAACAAAAGAAAATATATTTAAATAATGATACCTTGAACAAACATGAGTTAACTCTACTAACCAGTTATTCGGGATAATCTCAAAGAAACAAATAAAGGAAAATTGAAAGCTCATAGTCCAATAACCTAATATTGAAGGATGGAACAAAAAACAATATCAAAGTTTAATCGGCTAATTTTCAAAACAATCTATTTTAGTCACGACACCTTAAATCGGGTTGAATAAGATTCTTAGCTTAATTGTTTTTTTAGAAGCAAATAATAATTGAAACAATAAAGATCAAATATGATATAAAAAATCTAAAAAAGAATCCAAAACAAAGAAACACATTAGAATTGAATTTTTTTCTCCATTATTTTTTATCAAGATAATAACATTTCCAACTTTATACTAACAAAAAACCAAGCGATTAGCTAGGAAAAAATCATATCAAAACCCATTATTTTTCTTATTTTTTCTAAATAATTTTATTTTTACTTCATGCACAATAAAAAATGTCATTGATCTCGATAACCTCGATTATCAGACCTAATCCACGAGTTAAGACATGTTGGAGGCCGAATCTTGGCTGAGTTTTAAAAGCATGTTAAAAAATTACAAAATATTATAAAAATTGTTAATGAAACTCAATAATGATGAATGAAATTGTCAAAAAAAATCAATACGATAAATCAAAATAAAATATTAAATTATTGGAATTCTTAAATATTGTCATTAAATTATACATAACTATTTAAATTAAAAACCAAATCTCAACTTGACACTGCTTGACCCCAATTTAAAATTAGATAATTAGAGTTTTCCTAAACTTATCAACTCGGTAAGTACAAATAAAAACCTAAATTGCTCATTGTTTAATCAATACCACACATTAATCATGTTATCTACATAATAAATATGTTATTAAATAATTATAATAATATAGCAACATGATTTTTTATTTATATAAATACTAAAATGGACCACGTAATTTAGTTCTTTTGTTAAAGATTTATCTATGATGCCATATTTTTTATTATGAGTTTACTACAAATTACGGATAGATTTGTTTGGATTCATTGCTTGGTGTTGGAGTACTTGTATCTCTTTATAAAACATGAGTAAATGTAGTATGCATACCAACTAACCCTACATTTTTGGAGTTGTTCTTAATTTGTTGCCACTTCAAAAACATGTGTCCATATTCAATCAAATCTAGTGGATGTCCATGACATGGTAGGGACCCTATAAATACTTCAACTTAGGTAAAATTGATCAATCCATCTATAAAAATAGGCTAGTCGTGGAATTTTCTTTCTTCACTCATAATTCAGAGTGGTATGGTATCAATGCATCTTAATGACAAAAAACAATTTTAAAGAGGGAAATTATTAATATAGTATTTTGAAAGATATAATTTTTTTTATGTGGAATTCCAATAAAAAATATCATTTGAACAAGGCAATTTGTATTTTACATACAATGATGAAAGAAAAAGTAGAAGATTAAGGAGAAAAACTAGTTAAAGGTTTTCCTTTAGTTTAACAATTTTTAGGAAAAATATATAGAAATAGAATTTTATTTTCATAAAAACAAAATTTAACATTTCATATAGCTATCAGTAGATTTGCTTTCTTGCACTATGCCATATGGTTGAGCAATTATTTTCCAACATAAGAAGGTATATTTAAATAATGATACCTTGAACAAACATGAGTTAACTCTACTAACCCGTGATTCGAGATAATCTCCAAGAAATAAATAAAGGAAAATTGAAAGCTAATAGTCCAATAGCCTAATATCAAAGGATGAAACAAAAAACAATATCAAACTTTAATCGGCTAATTTTCAAAATAATCTATTTCAGTCACGACACCTTAAATCGGGCTGAACAAGATTCTTAGCTTAATTTTTTTTAAAAGAAGTAAATAATAATTGAAACAATAAAGATCAAATCTGATATAAAAAAATCTAAAAAAGAATCCAAAACAAAGAAAGACTAGTGAAAATGAGGATTAGAATTGAATTTTTTTTCTCCATCATTTTTTTATCAAGATAATAAGATTTCCAACTTTATACTAACAAAAAGCCAAGCGATTAGCTAGGAAAAAATCATATCAAAACCCATTATTTTTCTTATTTTTTTTAAATAATTTTATTTTTACTTCATGCATAATAAAAAATCTGATTGATATCGGTAACCTCGATCATCAGACCTAATCCATGAGTTAAGACATGTTGGAGGCTGAATCTCGGCTTAGTTTTAAAAGCATGACAAAAAAATACAAAATATTATAATTTTTTTTTAGTGAAACTCAATAGCGTCAAATGAAATTGTAAAAACAAAAATCAATAAGATAAATCAAAATAAAATATTAAATTATTAGAAATTCTTAAATATTGTCATTAAATAATTAGAAAAAATCATATCAAAACCCATTATTTTTCTTATTTTTTTTTAAATAATTTTATTTTTACTTCATGCATAATAAAAAATCTGATTGATATCGGTAACCTCGATCATCAGACCTAATCCATGAGTTAAGACATGTTGGAGGCTGAATCTCGGCTTAGTTTTAAAAGCATGACAAAAAAATACAAAATATTATAATTTTTTTTTAGTGAAACTCAATAGCGTCAAATGAAATTGTAAAAACAAAAATCAATAAGATAAATCAAAATAAAATATTAAATTATTAGAAATTCTTAAATATTGTCATTAAATTATACCTAACTGTTTAAATTAAAAACCAAATCCCAACTTGACACTTTGCTTGACCTAGATTTAAAATTAGATAATTAGAGTTTTCCTAAACTTATCAATTCGGTAAGTACAAATAAAAAACTAAATTGCTCATTGTTTAATCAAAACCACTCATTAATCATGTTATCTACATAATGAATCTGCTATTAAATAATTAAAATAATGTAGTAACATAATAAATACGCTATTAAATAATTAAAATAATGTAGCAACATGATTTTTTATCTATATAAATACTAAAATTTACCATGTAACTTAGTTCTTTTGTTAAATATTTATCTATGATGTCATATTTTTTATTATGAGTTTACTACAAATTAAGAACAAATTTGTTTGGATTCATCTATTGGTGTGGCAGTACCTGTATCTGTTAAAAAAACATGAGTAAATGTAGTATGCATACAAAATACATGATTTCATTCATGATATCACCCTACATTTTTGGAGTTGTTCTTAATTTGTTGCTACTCCAAAACCATATGGTCATCTTCAATCATATCTAGTGGACGTCATTGACATGGTAGGGACCTATAAATACTTCAAGTTAGGTAAGATTGATCAATCCATCTATAAATATAGGCTACCGATGGAATTTTATTTCCAAATTCATAATTCAGAGTGGTATGGTACATCAAGGGCATCTTTAATGACAAAAAACAATTTTAAAGGGGCAAATTATTAATATAATATTTTGAAAGGTATATTTTTTTTATGTGGAATTCCAATAAAAAATATCATTTGAACAAGGGAATTTGTATTTTACATACAATGATGAAAGAAGGAGGAGAAGATTAAGGAGAAAAACTAGTTAAAGGTTTTCCTTTAGTTTAATAATTTTTAGAAAAAATACATAGAAATAGAATTTCATTTTGATAAAAACATTTTTTAACATTTCATATAGCTATCAGTAGATTTGCTTTCTTGCACTATGCCATGTGGTTGAGCAATTATTTTCCAATATAAGAAAGTATATTTAAATAATGATACCTTGAACAAACATGTGTTAACTCTACTAACCCGTGATTCGGGATAATCTCAAAGAAACAAATAAAGGAAAATTGAAAGCTCATAGTCCAATAGCCTTATATCAAAGGATGAAACAAAAAAAATATCAAAGTTAAATCGGCTAATTTTTAAAATCATCTATTTTAGTCACGACACCTTAAATCAGGCTAATTACATAGAAAACAAAAAAAAAATTGAACTAGATTCTTAGCATATTTTTTTTAAAAAAAGAAAATAACAATTGAAACAATAAAAATCAAATTTGATATAAAAAATAAAAAAAAATCCAAAACAATGAAAGACTAGTAAAAAAGGGATTAGAATTGCATTTTTTTCTCCATTATTTTTTTTTATCAAGATAATAGCATTTCTAGTCTTATACTGACAAAAAAACAAGCGATTAGCTAGGAAAAAATCATATCAAATCCCATTATTTTTTTTATTTTTTTTCAAAATAATTTTATTTTTACTTCATCCACAATAAAAAAATCTGATTGATCTTAGAAACCTCGATTATCAAACCTAATCCATGAGTTAAGACATGTTGGAGGCTGAATCTCGGCTTAGTTTTAAAAGCATGACAAAAAAATACAAAATATTATAAATTTTTTCTAATGAAACTCAATAGCGTCAACTGAAATTTAAAAAAAAAATATATCAATAAGATAAATCAAAATAAAATATTAAATTATTGAAAATTCTTAAATATTGTCATTAGATTATACCTAACTATTTAAATCAAAAACCAAATCCCAACTTGACACTTTGCTTGACCCGGATTTAAAATTAGATAATTAGAGTTTTTCTAAACTTATGAATTCGGCAAGTACAAATGAAAACCTAAATGGCTCATTGTTTAATCAATACCACACATTAATCGTGTTATCTACATAATAAATATGTTATTAGATAATTAAAATAATATAGCAACATGATTTTTTATTTATATAAATACTAACATGGACCATGTAATTTAGTTCTTTTGTTAAAGATTTATCTGTGATGCCATATTTTTTATTATGAGTTTACTAAAAATTAAGGACAAATTTGTTTGGATTCATTGATAGGTGTTGGAGTACTTGTATCTCATTAAAGAACATGAGTAAATGTAGTATGCATACCAACCACATGATTTCCTCATGATGTGACCCTACATTTTTGGAGTTGTTCTTAAATTGTTGCCACTCCAAAAATAGGTGTCCTTCTTCAATCAAATCTAGTGGATGTCCTTCACATGGTAGGGACCTATAAATACTTCAAGTTAGGTTAAAGTTGATTAATCCATCTATAGAAATAGGCTAGTTGTGGGATTTTCTTACTTAACTCATAATTCAAAATGGTATGGTATCAATAGCATCTCAATGATAAAAAATAATTTTAAAGAGGCAAATTGTTAATATAGTATTTTGAAAGGTATAATTTCTTTTTTTATATGGAATTCCAATAAAAAATATCATTTGAACAAGGCAAGTTGTATTTTACATAGATTGATGAAAGGAGGAGAAGATTAAGGAGAAAAACCAGTTAAAGGTTTAATAATTTTTAGAAAAAATATATAGTAATGGATTTTCATTTCCATAAAAAAAAAATTAACATTTCATATAGCTATGAGTAGATTTTCTTTCCTGCACTATGCCATCGGGTTGAGCAATTATTTTCCAACATAAGAACATATATTTAAATAATGATACCATGAACAAACATGGGTTAACCCTACTAACCTGTGATCCGGGAAAATCTCAAAGAAAGAAATAAAGGAAAATTGAAAGCTCATAGTCCAATAGCCTAATATCAAAGGATGAAACAAAAAAAAAATATCAAAGTTAAATCGGCTAATTTTCAAAATCATATATTTTAGTCACGACACCTTAAATCGGGCTACTTACATAGAAAACCAAAAAAAATCTTGAACAAGATTATTAGCTTATTTTTTTTTAAAAAAACAAATAACAATTGAAACAATAAAGATCAAATCTGATATAAAAAAGCAAAAAAAAGAATCCAAAACAATGAAAGACTAGTAAAAAAAAACGATTAGAATGGAATTTGTTTTCTCCATTATTTGTTTTATCAAGATAATAGCATTTGTAGTTTTATACTGACAAAAAAGCAACCGATTAGCTAGGAAAAAATCATATCAAATCCCATTGTTTTTTTTGTTTTTTTCAAAATAATTTTATTTTTACTTCATGCACAATAAAAAATCTTATTGATCTCGGAAACCTCAATTATCAGACCTAATCCATGAGTTAAGACATGTTGGAGGCTGAATCTTGGCTGAGTTTTAAAAGCATGACAAAAAAATACAAAATATTATAAATTTTTTCTAATGAAACTCAATAGCGTCAAATGAAATTGTAAAAAAAAAATCAATAAGATAAATCAAAATAAAGTATTAAATTATTGAAAATTCTTAAATATTGTCATTAAATTATACCTAACTATTTAAATTAAAAATCAAATCCCAACTTGACACTTTGCTTGACCCAGATTTAAAATTAGATAATTAGAGTTTTCCTAAACTTATCAATTCAGTAAGTACAAATAAAAAACTAAATTGCTCATTGTTTAATCAATACCACACATTCATCATGTTATCTACATAATAAATATGCTATTAAATAATTAAAATAATGGAGCAACATGATTTTTTATCTATATAAATACTAAAATGGACCATGTAATTTAGTTGTTTTGTTAAAGATTTATCTATGATGCCATATTTTTTGTTATGAGTTTACTACAAATTAAGGACAAATTTGTTTGGATTCATCTATTGGTGTTGGAGTACTTGTATCTCTTTATAAAACATGAATAAATGTAGTATGCATACCAAATACATGATTTCATTCATGATATCACCCTATATTTTTGGAGTTGTTCTTAATTTGTTGCCACTCCAAAAAATATGGTCATCTTCAATCAAATCTAATGGACATCCTTGACATGGTAGGACCTATAAATACTTCAAGTTAGGTAAAATTGATCAATCCAACTATAAATATAGGCTACTAATGGAATTTTATTTCTAAATTCATAATTTAGAGTGGTATGGTACATTAAGGGCATCTTCAATGACAAAAAATAATTTTAAAGGGGCAAATTGTTAATATAATATTTTGAAAGGTATAATTTGTTTTATTTAGAATTCCAATAAAAAATATCATTTGAACAAGGCAATTTATATTTTACATACAATGATGAATGAAGGAGGAGAAGATTATGGAGAAAAACCAGTTAAAGGTTTTCCTTTAGTTTAATAATTTTTAGAAAAAATACATAGAAATGGATTTTCATTTCCATAAAAAAAAAATTAACATTTCATATAACTATTAGTAGATTTGGTTTCCTACAGTATGCCATGGGTTGAGCAATTATTTTCCAACCTAAGAAAGTATATTTAAATAATAATACCTTGAACAAACATGAGTTAACTCTACTAAACCGTGAACCGGGATAATCTCAAAGAAAAAAATAAACAAAAATTGAAAGCTCATAGTCCAATAACCTAATATCAAAGGATGAATAAGACATGTTGGAGGCCAAATGATTAATATTTAAAAGTGTATTTTTATCAAGGTTTTATATCATCATTTTGCACTTGAAGTATCAATAACTCCTTAACTAAAGTATATTTTATAATAATTTATTTAATAATATAAGATACCATTAATTTGTGGTAAATGTCTATTTTAAATGCAGGCCTATCACATAAATAAAAGGATTGATTGATGACTTTAAGAACTTCAATTGCAAAGGCAAAGAGATGATCAAACTTAGAAAAGAGATGTCGGTGCAATCCAAACCATAACACTGTTTGGTAATTGAGTCATACCTGGAGCTATAGATCTCAGATTTAGGTCTACTTTATATGGATGGAAAGGTAAGACATAGGCCTACAACTTTTATATGGAGCCTAAGATCTAAAAAGGCCATTTTCAAGTCCAAATTATTACAACAACAAAGAAACCCGAATTTGTCCTCCAGCCCGAGCACTGTTCAGTATTTTGGCCATATCTGGAGTTCTAGAAGTCGAAATGAGCTGAATTGTTTACACAAGAAATCTAAGACAATTTTCTAGAAATGTCATGTTTTCAAGTGGCTCTAATTTTGACGTCATTAGTGATGTTTTGGGCAGACAAGAGAAGATAAGAATTGTCACCAAGTCAAGGGTTGGCCATGTACTCATCAATTAGTCATCAAATCAATAGTTCCCAATTTTGGCCTATAAAAGGAGGCATTTGCCATGCATTTAGGCATCTTGGTGTCCAGATCAAGATCATGCTCTTGTTTTCTCTCTTTGTATTCTTTATGCTTTGTTTTCATTAATATCAAGTTTATGCCTTTCATTTCCTTTCCTTTCTTTAGTTAACTTTTATGTTCTTATTTTGTTTATCTATTTTTCTTTCTTCCATTATGTCTAGCTAAGTTAATTATGTCAAGGTGAAAAGGTTACACTAATGGTGTAAGAATAAGTATGGTATAAACTTAATATGGACTTTAATGTTTAATACTAACATGTTTTATATTTGTTATCTTGTTCACTCTTTAATACTTTGCTTGTTAAATGATTAATCTTGATTTATGTTGTATAACAATTGGTACAACAAATGCTTGGCACTTTCATAGCTCATACTGTATGGTATAACCGACACCTGAGCTATTAAAGGAACTTGATTTGTTGTTAACATAAGTTATAATCATGAATGCTTGACAAGATTTACAAGTATTAGCTTAATTGAATAAGATGACTAATGTAATCATGTTAACTGATTAGTACTCAAAAGTGCATTTTTATCATGGTTTTATATCATCATTTTGCACTTAAAGTATCA
>SRLM01001597.1:0-33435 GCA_015708895.1 Populus ilicifolia | reverse complement strand
ATTTTAATTGACCACTCTTTTTCAATTCTAGTGCCTCGACTTTTCTAGCTAAAGATGCAAACTTGGCTTGAAGGTCATGATCTTCCCTAAGGTTGTACATACCTACACTAGATGTATGAGGTTGACTTTTACTCGGTGCCTCATAAGTACCTGCAGTGTCTGAATTTTGAGCATTTTCAGCTAACAAGTCTAAGTACTCCATTGCTTCATCAGGGTCTTTATCTTCAAAAGTTCCATTGCACATCANNTGGCTTGAAGGTCATGATCTTCCCTAAGGTTGTACATACCTACACTAGATGTATGAGGTTGACTTTTACTCGGTGCCTCATAAGTACCTGCAGTGTCTGAATTTTGAGCATTTTCAGCTAACAAGTCTAAGTACTCCATTGCTTCATCAGGGTCTTTATCTTCAAAAGTTCCATTGCACATCAATTCAACCATTTGCCTATCTTTAGGTGTTAACCCTTCATAAAAATATGAAACCATTCTCCATATTTCAAAACCATGATGAGGGCAAGTACTAAGCAAGTCTCGATACCTATCCCATCATTGGTAAAATGTTTCTCCTGGTATTTGAGTGAAAGTGGTGATTTGTCTTTTGAAAGAGTTTGTTCTATGAGATGGGAAAAACTTCTTTAAAAACTGTTATTGCATTTCATCCCAAACACGAATGGATCCTGGTCTCAAATTTTATAGCCATGTTTTAACTTTATCTTTTAATGAAAAAGGAAAAAGCTTTAATATGATAGTGTTTATGCTATAATTTAAATTATTATATGTGTTGCAGACCTCCTCAAATTCCCTTAAATGCAAGGATTTTCCAATTCAAAACCATGAAAAAAAGGTAAAAGTTGAATAATGCCCAGTTTAAAATTAAAATGAGATGCATCAAGAGGAAAAACTATGCATGATGGTGCACTTGTTCTTGTTGGATTCATATGGTCTCTAAGTGTTCTAGCACGGTTATTCTTATTATTCTCATTATGAAGTGATTGATTATCTTCTTTGGCCATATTTTCTGAAAATAAAGAGGAGACCCCACAAAGTCTACCACTTGATATACGTGACCACACTCTCATGCATGTGTAGAAATAGAATAAATGGAAAAAGGAAATAAAAAAAAAAGAAGAAACAAGAGAAAAGAAACAAAGTTATATACAGGAAAAGTGAAAAAAGAAAATAAACTAAAAATTATAATTTATACAAAACTTACCTCCCCGGCAACGGCACCAAAAGCTTGACACGATGAAAAGATTGATGTCTTCTTCCAAGTGCAAGAGTATCGAAGTAATAAATAACCTAGCAAGACCAGGGTCGAACCATAGGGAGATTAATTGAATAAATTATAGATGACAATAATAACAATAACAATAACAACAACAACAACAATAATAGTAGTAGTAGTAGTAGTACTTATAACAATAATAAAGAAAAAGAAAAGTTGATGAGAACTTTGAGATGAAAAATTAATGTAAGGATTAAACAATGATAATAATAAATGTCAAGGTTAGAGGTTCCACCGATGGTATATCAAATAAATATAGTATAAACTCTTATTATTCAATTGGAAACAAAACACAAAAGAGGTTCCAATCAGATTATAGATTGTTAACTTAGCTAGATATAATGAAAGGAAGAAAAATAGATAAACAAAATAAGAACATAAATAAGATAAGATTTAACAAAGCAAAGGAAAGGAAATGAAAAGTATAAACTTGATATTAATGAAAGCAAAGCATAAGCAATACAAAAAAATACAAGAGAGAAAACAAGAGCATGATGTTGATCTGGACACCAAGATGCCTAAATGTATGGCAAATGCCTCCTTTTATAGGCTAAAATTGGGAATTATTGATTTGATGACTAATTGATGAGTAGGTGGCCAACCCTTGACTTGGTGACAATCCTTATTTTCTCTTGTCTTCCTAAAACATCATTGATGATGTCAAAATTGAGCCACTTGAAAACATGAAAGTTATAGGAAATTATCTCAGCTTTCTTGTGTAAAAAATTCAGCTCATTTTGACTTCCAGAACTCCAAAGATGGCCAAAATAATGAAAAGTGCTCGGGCTGGAGGACAAATTCGAGCTTCTTTGTTGTTGCAACAATTTGGATTTGAAAATGGCCTTTTTAGATCTTGGGCTCCATACAAAATTTGTAGGCTTATGTCTTACCTTTCCATCCATATAAAGTAGACTTAAATCTAAGATCTATAGCTTCATGACCTATTTACCAAATAGCATTCTGGTTTGAATTGCACCAACATCTCTTTTCTAAGTTTGATCATCTCTTTGCCTTTGTAATTGAAGTTCTTAAAGTCATCAATCAATCCTTTCATTTATGTGATAGGCCTACATTCAAAATGGACATTTACCATAAATTAAAGGTATCTTATATTATTAGATAGATTATTATAAAATGTACTTTAGTTAAGGAGTTATTGATTCTTCAAGTGTAAAATAATGATATAAAACTTTGATAAAAATAAACTTTTAAGTATCAATCAGAAGCCAATATATGGATCAAGTCAAATCAGTCACTACTCTTCGCAATGGTAAGGTTATTGGAAAACCTTCTCTTGAACCTTATGAGAAAGATGATGAGTCAATCTCTGAGGGTAAGGAAGGGGTTGAATCTGAAAATTGCAAAGAAAAGACTGATTCTTTGCGAGCACTCTCATTTCCTCAAGCCATGACTAAACAAATAAAAGTCAATCACAACTCTGAAATCTTTGAAACTTTCAAACAGGTAAGGATCAATATACCTTTGTTGGATCCTATTAAACAGGTTCCTTCCTATGCTAAATTTTTTAAAGATCTATACACTGTGAAGAGGAAAATAAATATGAAAAAGAAAGTCTTTCTAGCAGAACAAATAAGTGCAATTCTTTATAACAATAATTCTTTGAAATATAAAGACCCTGGTTATCTTACAATTTCTTGTTTTATTGGAGAGCATAAAATTGAAAGAGCTTTACTTGATCTTGGTGCTAGTGTAAATTTACTTCCATATTCTGTTTTTCAGAGTCTCAATCTAGGTGAGTTAAAGCCAACTTCTATATCTCTTTTACTTGCCGATAGATCTGTAAAAGTGCCTAGAGGAATAATTGAAGATGTGTTAGTACAAGTTGATAAATTCATTTATCCTATGGATTTTATTGTCTTGGACACACAACTTGTTGAAACATGTAATTCATTTCCTGTTATTTTAGGACGTCCGTTTCTTGTAACTTATAATGCATTGATTAATTGTAGGAATGGACTGATGAAGCTATCATTGGAAACATGACATTGAAGATGAATATTTTCAACATTTGCAAGCAACCTGGAGATGATAATGATTTACAAGTAGATCATATTAAGGAATTAGTTTATGATCAACTTGAATCTACTTTAAGTAAAAATGAGTTGGATGAATCTGAAGATTTGCAAATGATATATTCTAAGGAAGAAATCACAGATGAAAAAAGAATCGAAAATGTTAATGTGAATCTTTTGTCAACAGTGACAACAAATTCGACATCTGACCTCACACTAATCGATGATTACTTTCTTAATGAATCCTTACTTTCTCTTAGTCCAATGCCTTGTATGATAAAATTATCTTGCTTTAGGAGATTTGCCAACTGATTGGAGTACCCAAGACAAAGAAAAGTTTTTGAACGAAGTGAAGAACTTTTATGATGATAACCCTAACTTATTCAAATATTGTCTTGATCAAATATTTCAAAGATTCATTCCCGACAATGAGGTAAGTAGTGTCATTAAACTTTGTCATTCTGAAGCATATGGAAGTTATTTCTCATAAAAAAAGACAGTTGCAAAAATCTTTCAAAATGGATTTTATTGGCCCACAATGTTCAAGGACACGCATGCATTCTGCAAAACTTGTGAAAATTATCAAAAAGTTGATACTAGTAAAAAAGTTTTGTTTTATAATTCTTAACTCTATGCATTCCCTAGAGAGCTAAGATCAAGATGGAGCAATCCTTATAGGGTCTATGATATTGAGAATTCAATGAATGACAATGTTTTTAAGGAAAATGGACATCGTTTGAAAGCTTACTTTGATAATTTTCCTAGTGAAAATGAATCAATTGGTTTGAATGATCTTGTAGATAAAGGTTGATTATTTTGTTTTTCTCACATTGTTTTTGTGTTTCTTTTTGAGTGATTTTTGCTAGATTCTCTCACCCCGGTCAAATGACGGATAACGGTACTCCGTGACTTAAGTCGGTTCTTTTAGTTTCCTATAATAACTAATATCTATGTATATATTTGTGCAATTCTTTAAATCTCTCTTCCAATTCTCATTTGAAAATGGACACTAATCTTAAAAAATTAAAAATGTATTTTCCTGCTCTGCCTCAAAATACGATTACAAAAATTTACCGTGCTAGATATGCAAGATTGAGATTGTTAATGAATTATAGAATTTCTGAAGATATTTGTTGGTTGATTGAAGCAAAGGTCTGATTATCAGGTGAGTCCTCTAACTCCTTCATTTCACACATGCCTGAAATAGGAGTCTTTGGGACTGAAAGTCTGTCATCGATGTGCTAAATGGACTTGTAATACACAATGTCGTTCTTTGGGAATGGTATCTATAAACCGTGAAGATAAAATACAATTCATTAAGGATGGCCTGAGTAAGGAGTCTTTAGATAATCTTTTATTAACTCTTGAAACATATCCTAGTGGAGATGTGCATCATGCAATTCATGATTTATGGCCGCCATTTCATAAAGAACATGATCGATTTAGTCTTGGGAATCTGACTAAAAAAGACCTTGTTTGCCAGTTTTTAAGAAAACTGGATGGGAAGCCTATCTTGGACCCATAGAGGGCGTTTAAGCAGTTCTTGGACGTAAAACCAAGGGAAGATGTGAGCCACAGTCACAACTACTTGTACATACACATGTTTTTTCAAAAGTAAATAAATAAATAATTAAAGAGAGAGAGAGTGTGTGTGAGACTCTAGCTGGCCTACATATAGGTGGTATGATTGCCTTTCTAATTTCTCATCTATAAAACTCTCTTTTCCTTCCTTTCATTTCTAATTAACCCATACACTCAACAAATACCGAAGTGTATAGAAATGGCATGTTCCTCAAGTCATCACATAAGAAATATTTGTGTTTTCGGTGGATCTAGTCCTGAGAAAGAAAAGAAGTTTTTAGAGTCAGCAAATCATCCTAGTCAAGTGCTAGTTGAGAGAAAGATTCATTTAGTGCATGGGGGAGGCAGTCTTGGGTTAATGAGAGGTGTATCAATAGCTGCATTTTTAGGAGGTAGTCAAGTTTTGGGGGTCGTCCCTGAAGCTTTAGCACAAGGGGATATCATCGGAAAAACAATTGGAGAGGAAATTCAGGTCTCCATAATGTCAACTTAAATAAATGCAATGTTTAACCATACTGATGCCTTCATTGCTTTACCAGGTGGTCTAGGTACATTGGAAGAGATCTTTCATATTTCCTCTTGGGCCCAACTCCACATTCACTATAAACCCATAAGTTTGTTAAATGTTAATGGTTATTATGATAAGTTGTTGTCTTTTCTTGATCATGCTGTGGAACAGGAATTTCTAACATCTTCTGCACGACAAATCATAATCTCTACTGCTACTGCTGAATAATTGATTGACCAACTACAATCTTTCATTCCTGTAATTGATCCTTCCATGAGTCGCATAAATTGGTCACCTAAGGAAAGCTGTAAAAAGCTTAGATTGCATTTGAGCCTCCATTTAATAAATATGTTATTAAATAATTAAAATAATATAGCAACATGATTTTTTATTTATACAAATACTTAAAATGGATNTGTTTCAGGTTTGTCAGTGTTCGTTATTTCAGGTGATATCTTCTATACTCTATCTTTCTATCTTTAAACATTGAGGACAATATCTTGTTTTAGTTGAGGGGAGAGGGTAAAAAAAAAACTGTGTTTTCTATTTCATAAAGCATGTGCAAAATTGTTGTTACTATGATGGCAGAGTAAAGAGAATCTTTTATGACTCTTGAGACGCATCTTAGTAATCATTCGTAATAAGGTCTGTCATAATACTTCTTGAAATATTCAGATTTACAAACTCTCGCATTGTTATCACTTAATTCTGCTCATATATTTATTTAACATGTATTTTTAAACCTTAATTTACACACACACACTTTAACATATGATTGTGGGTTGCATATTGGATTATTACATTATTTATGTTCTTTTGTTAAAGGTAACAACTAAGGGAAAGGGATAGTATTTAATTAAAAAAAAAAGAAAAAAAAGAAGAAAGAGAAAAAAAATAAAAAAAATGATAATAATAAAAATGTAGATAAGTTTGGTTTCGTAGCCTCCCTAACCTAAACAATTAAGCCTGAAGGGGTGTTTTAACACCTAATACCTTAAAGTCAACTGACTTGGGAGCTATTGGCCTAACACTTGTTATATAGGTTGAGGAGAAAAGCTTAAGGGAATCAAACATTGCACTATCTATATATCAGTATCTATGACCCGAGTTACTAAGCTCGTAGGGGTGTCTTAACACCTAATGCTCTAAGACCAACTGGTCTGGGAGTCATTAGCTGAAAGCTCGTTACATGAGTTAAAGATGCATGGTGTTTTAAATTATATGTATATATATTAAAAAAAGAAGAAGACAAAAATAATAATCTCAACCTGAGGAAGTTAACCTTAAACATTAGAATAAAAATTTTGTTTTCTTCCAAGAAAAGCCCTATAATTTTATGTTGATACATTGAGCATAAAAGAAAGGTTTATGAATATCTTGTTAAGAGGTATTGAGCAGGTATATAAATTTAACGAGAGTTTGTTTATCTGGATAAATTAATAAAAGTTAAATAATGAATACCTTGCTTTATGGAATCTGCAAATTGTTTTTCTATTTTAATGCTTTGATTACTAGGGACTAGTAATAAGCTAGTTGGGGGGTGTGATTGATACTTAAAAGTGTATTTTTATCAAGGTTTTATATCATCATTTTGCACTTGAAGTATCAATAACTCCTTAACTAAAGCATGTTTTATAATAATATATGTAATAATATAAGATACTTTTAATTTCTGGTAAATTTTCATTTTAAATGCAGGCCTATCACATAAATGAAAGGATTCATTGATGAATTTAAGAACTGAAATTGAAAGGATAAAGAGATGGCCAAACTTAGAAAAGAGATGTCGGTGCAATCCAAACCAGAACATTGTTCGGTAATTAGGTTATATCTAGAGCTATGGATCTCAGATTTAGGTCTCTTTTATATGGATAGAAAGGTAAGACATAGGCCTTGTTTTCTCTTGGTTTCCAGATCAAGATCATGCTCTTGTTTTCTCTCTTTGTATTTTTTGTAATGTTTATGCTTTGTTTTCATTAATATCAAGTTTATGCCTTTCATTTCCTTTCCTTTACTTAGTTAACTTTTATGTTCTTATTTTGTTTATCTATTTTTCTTTCTTTCATTATGTCCAGCTAAGTTTATTATGTCAAGGTGAAAAGGTTACACTAATGGTGTAAGAATAAGTATATAGTATAAACTTAATATGGACTTTAATGTTTCATACTAACATGTTTAATATTTGTTATCTTGTTCACTCTTTAATACTTTGCTTGTTAAATGACTAATCTTGATTTTTGTTATATAACAATTGGTACAACAAATACTTGGCACTTTCATAGCCCATACTGTATAGTATAACTGACACCTGAGCTATAAAAGAAACTTGATTTGTTATTAACATAAGTTATAATCATGAATGCTTGACGAGATTTACAAGTATTAGCATTAATTGAATAAGATGACTAATGTAATCATGTTAACAATCTGTAATCTAATCGAAACCTCCTTTGTGTGTGGTTTCCAATTGACTAATAAGAGTTTATACTATACTTGTTTGACATAACATTAGTGTATCCTGTAACCTTGACATTTATTGTTATCATTGTTAAATCTTTACATTAATATTTCGTCTCAAAGTTCTCATCTTCTTTTTTTTCTTTTTTATTATTGTTGTTGTTGTTGTTATTATTATTAGTATTAGTATTATTACTACTACTACTACTATTATTAGTATTATTATTATTATTGTTATTACTATTATTGTTGTTATTGTTATTATTGTTGTTGTTGTATTATTGTTATTTATAATTTATACAATTAACCTCCATGTGATTCGACCCCAGTCTTGTTGGGTTATTTATTACTTCGATACTCCTGCACTTGGAAGAAGACATCAATCTTTTCGTCGTGTTACTTAATCTGGGCTAAGTTTTAAAAGCATGAAAAAAAATATAAAATATTATAATTTTTTTTTAAACTCAATAGTGACAGATGAAATGTAAAAAAAAAATCAATAAGATAAATCAAAATAAAATATCAAATTATTAGAAATTCTTAAATATTGTCATTAAATTATACATAACTATTTCAATTAAAAACCAAATCCCAACTTGACACTTTGCTTGACCCAGATTTAAAATTAGATAATTAGAGTTTTTCTTAACTTATCAATTCGGTAAGTACAAATAAAAAACTAAATTTCTCATTGTTTAATCAAAACCACTCATTAATCATGTTGTCTATATAATAAATATGTTATTAAATAATTAAAATAATATAGCAACATGATTTTTTATTTATACAAATACTTAAAATGGATCATGTAATTTAGTTGTTTCATTAAAGATTTATCCATGATGCCATATTTTTTATTATAAGTTCACTACAAATCAAGGACAAATTTGTTTGGATTCATTTATTGGTGATTAGTGCTTAAAAGTGTATTTTTATTAAGGTTTTATATCATCATTTGGCTCTTGAAGTTTCAATAACTCCTTAACTAAAGCATGTTTTATAATAACAATTGAATTTTTTTCTCCATTATTTCTTTATCAAAATAATAACATTTTCACTTTTTTACTGACAAAAAAAATGAAGCGATTAGATAGGAGAAAATTATATCAAACCCATTATTTTTTTCCATTAATTGTTTTTCAAAATAATTTTATTTTTACTTCCTGCATAATAAAAAATCTAATTGACCTCAGTAATGTCGGTTATCTGACTTAATCCATGAGTTAAGACATGATGGAGGTGAAATCTCAGCCGAGTTTTAAAGGCATGAGAAAAAAATAAAAATATTTAATGAAATTCAATAATGATGAATGACATTGTAAAAAAATTATTCAATAAGATAACTCCAAATAAAATATTTAAATTATTAGAAATTCTTAAACAGTGTCATTAAATTATACATAACTGTTTAAATTATAAACCAAATCCCAACTTGACACTTTGCTTCTCCTAGATTTAAAATTAAATAATTAGAGTTTTCCTAAACTTATCAATTCGATAAGTACAAATAAAAAACTAAATTGCTCATTGTTTAATCAAAACCACTCATTAATCATGTTGTCTACATAATAAATATGTTATTAAATAATTAAAATAACATAAGAACATGATTTTCTTTATATAAATACTTAAATGGACTATGTAATTTGTTGTTTTGTTAAAGATTTATCAATGATACCATATTTTTTATTATGAGTTTATTACAAATTAAGGATAAATTTGTTTAGATTCATTGATTGGTGTTGGAGTCCATGTATCTCTTAAAAAAAAATGAGTAAATATAGTATGCATACCGAGCACATGATTTCATTCATGATATGAGCCTTAATTTTTAGAGTTGTTCGTAATTTATTGCCACTCCAAAAACATATGGCCATGTTTAATCAAATCTAGTGTATGTCATTGACATGGTCGGGACCCTATAAATACTTCAAGTTTGGTAAAATTGATCAATTCATCCATAAATATAGGCTAGTCATAGAATTTTATTTATTAACTCATAATTCAGAGTGGTATGATATATCAAAGGCATCTTTAATAACAAAAAAAGATTTTAAAGAGGCAAATTGTTAATATAGTATTTTGAATGGTATAATTTAGTGTTTTTTTATGTGGTATTCCAATAAAAAAAAATAACATTTAAACAAGGCATTTTGTATTCTACCTAGAATGATGAAAGAAATAGGAGAAGATTAAGGAGAAAAAACAATTAAATATTTTCCTTTAGTTTAATATTTTTTTAAGAAAAATATATAGAAATGGATTTTTTTTAAAAAAAATTAACATTTAATATAGTTATTACTAGATTTGTTTTCCTGCACTATGCTATGGGGTTAAGCAATTATTTTCCAACATAAAAAGATATATTTAAATAATGATAACTTCAACGAACACGAGTTAACTTGACTAACTCGTGATTTGGGATAATCTCAAAGGAAACAAAAAGAGAAAAATTAAAAGTTCATAGTCCAATAACCTAATACGAAATGATGAAGCAAAAAACAATCTCAAAGTTAAATCAGCTAATTTTCAAAATCATCTATTTTAGTCACGAGACCTTAAATCAGGCTCATTATATCGAAAACAAAAAAAATCTTGAACAAGATTCTTAAAGTTAAATTTTCTTAAAAAAAATAATAATTAAAATAATAAAGATCAAATCTTATATAAAAAAATAAAAAAAAAAGAATCCAAAGACTAGTAAGAAGGAGGATCATAATTGATTTTTTTCTCCATTATTTTTTTTATCAAAATAATAACATTTTCACTTTTTTACCAACAAAAAATCAAGCTATTAGCTAGGAGAAAATCATATGAAAACCCATTTTTTTTATTATTTTATATCAAAATAATATTGTTTTTACTTCATGCACACTGAAAAATTTGATTGACCTCGACAACCTCAGTTATCCGACCTAATCCATGAGTTAAGACATGATAGAGGCTGAATCTCAGCCGAGTTTTAAAAGCATGAAAAAAGTATAAAATATTATAAAAATATTTAATGAAATTCAATAACGAGGAATGAAATTGTCAAAAAAAAAATCAATAAGATAACTCAAAATAAAATATTTAAATTATTAGAAATTCTTAAACATTGTCATTAAATTATACGTAACTGTTTAAATTAAAAACAAAATTCCAACTTGACACTTTGCTTGACCCAGATTTAAAATTAGATAATTAGAGTTTTCCTAAACTTATCAATTTGGTAAGTACAAATAAAAAACTAAATTGTTCATTGTTTAATCAATACCACACACTAATCATGTTATCTACATAATAAATATGTTATTAAATAATTAAAATAATATATCAACATGATTTTTTATTTATATAAATACTAAAATGGACCATGTAATTTAGTTGTTTTGTTAAAAAATTATCTATGATGTCATATTTTTTATTATGAGTTTACTACAAATTAAGGACAAATTTGTTTGGATTCATTGATTGGTGTGGGAGTACTTGTATCTCTTTAAAAAACATGAGTAAATGTAGTATGCATACCAACTAGTTGATTTCTTCATGATATGACCCTACATTTTTGGAGTTGTTCTTAATTTGTTGCCACTCCGAAAACATATGTCCATCTTCAATCAAATTTAGTGGATGTCCTTGACATGGTAGGACCCTATAATCAATCCATCTATAAAAATAGGCGAGTCGTCAAATTTTCTTTCTTCACTCATAATTCAGAGTGGTTTGGTATCAATAGCATCTTAATGACAAAAAAAAATTTTAAAGAGGCAAATTGTTATTATAGTATTTTGAAAGGTATAATTTCTTTTTATGTGGAATTCCAATAAAAAAATATCATTTGAACAAGGCACTTTATATTTTACATAGAATGATGAAAGGAGGGAAAGGTTAAGGAGAAAGGTTTTCCATTAGTTTAATAATTTTTAGAAAAATTATATAGAAATGGATTTTGCATTTCGATAAAAAGAAAATTTAACATTTCATATAGC
Organism: Populus ilicifolia; assembly: GCA_015708895.1. Classification (NCBI taxonomy): domain Eukaryota; kingdom Viridiplantae; phylum Streptophyta; class Magnoliopsida; order Malpighiales; family Salicaceae; genus Populus; species Populus ilicifolia. The sequence goes on along the minus strand of SRLM01001597.1, from coordinate 21,600 downwards.
TATGAGTAGATTTGCTTTCGTGCACTATGCCATGGGGTTAAGCAATTATTTTTCAACATAAAAAAATATATTTAAATAATGATACCTTGAACAAGCATGAGTTAACTTTACTAATTCGTGATTCAGGATAATCTCAAAGAAAAAAATAAAGGAAAATTGAAAGCTCATAGTCCAATAACCTAATATCAAAGGTTGAAACAAAAAACAATATCAAAGTTAAATCAACTAATTTTCAAAATCATCTATTTTAGTCACGACACCTTAAATCGGGCTAATTACATCTTGAACAAGACTCTTAGCTTATTTTATTTTTTTTTAAAAAGAAGCAAATAATAATTGAAACAATAAAGATCACATCTAATATAAAAAATCTAAAAAAGAATCCAAAACAAAGAAAGACTAGTAAAAAAGAGGATTAGAATTGAATTTTGTTTCTCCATTATGTTTTTATTAAGATAATAACATTTCTAGTTTTATACAGACAAAAAAAACAAGCGATTAGCTAGGAAAAAATCATATCAAATCCCATTGTTATTTTTTTGTTTTTTTCAAAATAATTTTATTTTTACTTCATGCACAATAAAACTTTTTATTCATCTCAGTAACCTCGATTATTAGACCTAATCCATGAGTTAAGACATGTTTGAGGCTGAATCTCGGCTGAGTTTTAAAAGCATGACAAAAAAATACAAAATATTATAATTTTTTTTTAATGAAACTCAATAGCGACAAATGTAATTGTCAAAAAAAATCAATAAGATAAATCAAAATAAAATATTAAATTATTAGAAATTCTTAAATATTGTCATTAAATTATACCTAACTATTTAAATTAAAAACCAAATCCGAACTTGACACTTTGCTTGACCCAGATTTAAAATTAGATAATTAGAGTTTTCCTAAACTTATCAATTTGGTAAGTACAAATAAAAAACTAAATTGCTCATTGTTTAATCAAAACCACACATTAATCGTGTTATCTACATAATAAATATGTTATTAAATAATTAAAATAATATAGCAACATGATTTTTTATTTATATAAATACTTAAAATGGATCATGTAATTTAGTTGTTTCATTAAAGATTTATCTATGATGCCATATGTTTTATTATGGGTGTATTACAAATTAAGGACAAATTTGTTTGGATTCATTGATTGGTTATTAGTGCTTAAAAGTATATTTTTATCATGCTTTTATATAATCATTTTGCTCTTGAAGTATTGATAACTTCTTAATTAAAGCATGTTTTATAATAACATATCTAATAATATAAGTTACCTTTAATCTGTAGTAAATATTTATTTTAAATGCAAGCTTATCACATAATAAATGGATTGATTGATCAATTTAAGAACTAAAATTGAAAGGATAAAGTGATGGCCAAACTTAAAAAAGAGATGTCGGTGCAGTCCAAATCGAAAACACTGTTTGGTAATTGGATCATATCTGGTGCGGTAGATCTTGGATTTAGGTCTACTTTATATGAATGGAAAGGTAAGATAGAAGCTTGCAAATTTTACAAGATCCTAAGATTTAAAAAAGTTATTTTCAAGTCTAAATTGTACAAACAACAGAAAAGTTCGAATCTATCCTCCAAACCGAGCACTATTTAGTGTTTGGCTTGTATGTGGAGTTTTAGAAGTCCAAATAACCTTAATGTTTTACAATAGAAAGCTAAGATAATTTTCTATAATTTTATATTTTGAAGTGGTTCAAATTTTGATGTTATCAATGATGTTTTGGGCAGACAAGAGAAGATAAGGATTGCCACCAAGTCAAGAGTTGGCTACCCACTCATCAATTAGTCATCAAATCAATAATTTCCAATTTTGGCCTATAAAAGGAGGCATTTGCCATGCATTTATGCATCTTGGTTTCTAGAGCGAGATCATACTCTTGCTTTCTCTCTTTTTTTGTAATGTTTATGCTTTGCTTTCATTAATATCAAGTTTATGCCTTTCATTTACTTAATTAACTTTTATCTTACTTATGTTTGTATTTTGTTTATTTATTTTTCATTCTTTCATTATGTTTGGTTAAGTTTATTATGTCAAGGTGAAAATGTTACACTAATGGTGTAAGAATAAGTATAGTAAAAACTTAATATGGCCTTTAATGTTTGATACTAACATCTTTTGTATTTGTTACCTTATTCATTGTTTAATACTTTGCTTGTTAAATGACTAATCTAGATTTCTGTTGTATAACACTTGGTACAACAAATACTTGGTAGTCTTATAGCTCATACTGTATGGTATAACCGACAGTTGAGCTATGAAAAAAACTTGATTTGTTGTTAACATAAGTTATAATTGTGAATGCTTGATGAGATTTACAAGTATTAACATTAATCGAATAAGATAATTAACGTGATCATGTGAACGATTTATAATTTGATTGGAACTTTCTTTGTGTGTGGTTTCCAATTGAGTAATAAGAGTTTATACTATACTTGTTTGACATACCATTAGTGAAACCTCTAACCTTGACATTTGTTATTATCATTGTTTAATCTTTACGTTAATCTTCCATCATAAAGTTCTCATCATTATCTTCTTCTTCTCTTTTTTTTCTTTATTATTATTTTTATTACTACTACTACTACTACTACTACTACTACTCGTACTACTACTAATCTTGTTGTTGTTGTTGTTATTGTTATTATTGTTGTATTATTATTATTTATAATTTATACAATTAACCTCCTTGTGGTTCGACCCCGGTTTTGCCAGGTTATTTATTACTTCCACACTCCTGCACTTGGAAGAAGACATTAATCTTTTAGTTATGTCAAATTTTTAGTGTCGTTACCAGGGAGGTAAGTTATTGTACAAATTATAGTATTTATTTTATTTTTACTTTTCACTTTTCTTGTATATAACTTTGTTTCTTTTCTCTTGTTTCTTTTCTCTTGTTTCTTTCTTTTATTATATTCCTACATGTGCATGAGAGTGTGGTCATGTACATCAAGTGGTAGATTTTTTATGATATCCTCATCATTTTAAGAAAATATGGTCAAAGAAGATAATCAATCATTTCATAATGATAATAATGAGAATAACTGTGTTAGAACACTTAGAGACCATATGAATCTCATAAGAACAAGTGCATCATCATGCATGGTTTTTCCTTTTGATGCATCTTATTTTAATTTTAAGTCAGACATTATTCAACTTATACTTTCCTTCATGGCTTAGATTTAGAAAATCCATACTTGTATTTAAAGAAATTTGAGGAGTGATGTAACACTTTTAATGACTCAAATTGTAGCACGAACAGCATCAGATTAAAACTTTTTCCTTTTTCATTAAAAGATAAAGCTAAAATATGGCTATAAAATTTGAGACCGGGATCCATTCATGCTTGGGATGAAATGCAACAATAATTTTTAAAAAAGTTTTTCCTTTTTCATAAAACAAACTCTTTCGAAAGACAAATCACCACTTTCACTAAAAACCTAGGAGAAACATTTTATCAATGTTAGGATAGATATCGAGACTTGCTTAATACTTGCTTTCATTATGGTTTTGGAACATAGAGATTGGTTTCATATTTTTATGAAGCGTTAACACCTAGAGATAGGCAAATGGTTGAATTGATGTGCAATGGAACTTTTGAAGATAAAGACCCTGATGAAGTGATGGAATACTTAGACTTCTTAGCTAAAAATGCTCAAAATTAGGACACCGCGGCTACTTATAAGGCACCAAGTGAAACTCAACCTCATACATCTAGTGGAGGTATGTACAACTTTAGGGAAGATCATGACCTCTAAGCCAAGTTTGCATCTTTAGCTGGAAAAGTAGAGGCATTAGAATTAAAAAACAGTTGTCAATTAAAATCTGTTGAAAACATTGGGTGTCGAATATGTGAAATAAATGAACACTCAACCAATAATTATCCAACGTTGTCTTCTTTTAAGGAATGTCTCCATGAACAAGCTCATACTTTAAATAGTTTCTAAAGGGCCAACCACAACCCAATGTGCTATCCCTTTCCCTTAGTTGTTACCTTTAACAAAAGAACATAAATAAAATAATAATCCAATGTGTAACCCACAATCATATGTTAAAGTGTATGTATAAATTAAGATTTAAGAATACATGTTAAATGAGTATATGAGCAGAATTAAGTGATAACAATGCGAGAGTTTGTAAACTTGAATATTTCAAGAAGTATTATGATAGACCTTATTAAGAATGATTACTAAGATTTGTCTCAAGAGTCATAAAAAGATCTCATTTACTCTGCCATCATAGTAACAACAATTTTGCACATGTTTTATGAAATAGAAAACATAATTAGTTAATTATTATTTTTGTCAACTATTACCCTTCCCACTCAACCAAAATGAGACATATTCCTCAATGTCCTAAAATAGAAAGATAGAGTATAGAAGACATCACCTAAAATAACGAACACTAACAAACCTAAAACACATTTAAACAAATATAAGAAAAAACAAAACCTAATAATAAAAGTAAAAGACACAAAGATTCACAAATAAAGACTCGAATCTAATATAAGCTTTTTATAGCTTTCCTTAGATGATTAATTTATACGACTCATAGAGGGATCAATTACAGGAATGGAAGATCGTAGTTGGTCAATCAATTATTTAGTAGTAGCAGTAGAGATTATGATTTGTCATGCATAAAATGTTAAAAATTCTTGTTCCATAGCATGATAAAGAAAAGATAACAACTTATCATAATAACCATTAACATTTAACATACATATGAGTTTATAGTGAATGTGTAGTTGGGCTCAAAAAGAAATATGAAAGATCTCTTTCAATGTGCCTAAACTACCTAGTAAGGCAAGAAAAGGTATCAGCATAATTACACATTGCACTCATTCGAGTAGACATTGTGGATACTTGAAGTTCCTCTCCAATTGTTTTTCTAATAATGTTCCTTTGTGCTAAAGCTTCAGGGATGATTCCCAAAACTTCACTACCCCCTAAAAATGCAGCTATTAACACACCTCTCATTAACCCAAGACTGCCCCTATACACTAAATGAATCTTTCTCTCAGCTAGCACCTAACCAAGATGATTTGCTGATTCTAAAAACTTCTTTTCTTTCCCAATACTAGATCCACTGAAAACATAAATATTTCTTATGTGATGACGTGAGGAACTTGCTATTTCTACACACTTCTATATTTGTTAAATGTATGAGTTGAGTGGAAATGAAGGAAAGGAAGAGAGGATTTTATAGATGAGAAATTAAAAAGGCAATCATACCACTTATATGTAGGTCAGCTGGAATCTCACACTCTCTCTTTCTCTTTATTTATTTATTTATTGTTATTATTTTGCAAAAGCATGTGTATGTACAAGTAGTTGTGATTATGGCTCACATCTTCCCTTGGTTTTACATCCAAGAACAGCTTAAACGCCTTCTATGGGTTGGAGATAGGCTTCCCATCTAGTTTTCTTAAAAACTAGTAAATAGGGTGATGTAACCATATTATTCGATAGTTTCACCCATATTTACATAATTTTTTGTCCATGTTTTATATTGATTAGTACTTAAAAGTACATTTTTATTATGGTTTTATATCATCATTTTGCACCTGAAGTATCAATAACTCCTTAACTAAAGCACGTTTTATAATAATCTATCTAATAATATAAGATACCTTTAATTTGTGGTAAATGTCCATTTTAAATGCAGGCCTATCACATAAATGAAAGGATTGATTGATGACTTTAAGAACTTCAATTGCAAAGGCAAAGAGATGATCAAACTTAGAAAAGAGATGTCGGTGCAATCCAAACCAGAACACTGTTTGGTAAATGGGTCATATCTGGAGCTATAGATCTCAGATTTAGTTCTACTTTATATGGATGGAAAGGTAAGACATAGGCCTACAACTTTCATATGGAGCCCAATATCTGAAAAGGTCATTTTCAAGTCCAAATTATTGTAACAACAAAGCTGAGACAATTTCCTAGAACTTTCATGTTTTCAAGTGGCTCTAATATTGACGTCATCAATGACGTTTTGGGCAGACAAGAGAAGATAAGGATTGTCACCAAGTCAAGGGTTGGCCATCTACTCATCAATTAGTCATCAAATCAATAGTTCCCAATTTTGGCCTATAAAAGGAGGCATTTGCCATGCATTTAGGCATCTTGGTGTCCAGATCAAGATCATGCTCTTGTTTTCTCTCTTTGTATTCTTTATGCTTTGTTTTCATTAATATCAAGTTTATGCCTTTCATTTCCTTTCCTTTCTTTAGTTAACTTTTATGTTCTTATTTTGTTTATCTATTTTTCTTTCTTTCATTATGTCTAGCTAAGTTAATTATGTCAAGGTGAAAAGGTTACACTAATGGTGTAAGAATAAGTATGGTATAAACTTAACATGGACTTTAATGTTTGATACTAACATGTTTTATATTTGTTATCTTGTTCACTCTTTAATACTTTGCTTGTTAAATGACTAATTTTGATTTATGTTGTATAACAATTAGTACAACAAATGCTTGGCAGTTTCATAGCCCATACTGTATGGTATAACCGACACCTGAGCTATGAAAGGAACTTGATTTGTTGTTAACATAAGTTATAATCATAAATGGTTGATGAAATTTTACAAGTATTAGCATTAATTGAATAAGATGACTAATGTAATCATGTTAACAATCTATAATCTGATTGGAACCTCCTTTATGTGTGGTTTCCAATTGAACAATAAAAGTTTATACTATACTTGTTTGACATACCATTAGTGGAACCTCTAACCTTGACATTTGATATTATCACTGTTTAATCCTTACATTAACATTCTATCTCCAAGTTATCATCATCATCATCATCTTCTTCTTCTTCTCTTTTTTTATTATTACTACTACTACTACTACTAGTATTATTATTATTATTATTATTATTATTATTGTTGTTGTTGTTGTTGTTGTTGTTGTTGTTGTTGCTATTATTACTATTATTGTTGTTATTGTTATTATTGTTGTTGTTGTATTGTTGTTATTTATAATTTGTACAATAACCTCCCTGTGGTTCGACATCAATCTTTTTGTCGTGTCAAATATGTAAAGTGCCTTGATATTCTTTGTTTTATGTTTTGAAGTCACTTTTGAATGAAAAATGCAAAAAGGAGTAAATTGGAGATAATTGGCAGATTTGATGTTCAATCGATTTTTTGTGCAGAGCGTGAGTTCTAGAGATCGAAATGAAGTGATTCCAGTGGAACTAAAAACTAAAATCCATACCATTCTGGAAATGTAATGCAAGAAAAATAAAAAGAGGAAGATCATGGAAATCACATCCTTCAAAGTCAAATCTCGCATTCTGCCACTATTGATCTTTATCTATCAAAATTCAATATCTGGAGCTATAGAACAATTTATGCAAACTAAATGTTTTTAGATTCCTGACTCAATGGTTTATAAACACTTCAAATTTCATCCAAAAATGATGTCAGATGAGGGAGATATAATTTTTAAAAGATGACAACTGAATTCTGCCAGCAATCAGGTTTCGTGAAGAAATGAGTCCATATTATGTTTCGAAGCTTCTAAACCGTCATCCAAGTTTTTATATCAGCAATCTAGCTCCTCTAAGTCAGATTTTGAAGATTTCATGCAAGGTTATTTCTCTTTTTTAGGGAAAATAGTTATTGAAGTACTTAAATGTCAATTGTCAACTTAACGGAGGACTACTTTGTAAATTAGGAACTAGGGTTTCTTAGCATATAAAAAGAAATACAGAGAGGAGAGAAGAGGGGTAGCAGCCAGAAGTTAAGAAACACAAATTCTCTCCTCTACAAACCTAAAAAATCAGGCTCTCTTTATTCTTTAAGAGTAGTTGTTCAATAGTTATGCAAGGCTAAGCTCTTTTCTTGGTTGCAAGGACACAACAAACCTTCGGATTTCAAGAACCGTGAGATTTATTCTTCCTTTTATTTTCAGTTTATATTATGAATAAGTACGATTATTTTCCTATGCATATTTTCTATGATTGTTGTTGATAATTGCTAGAGTAGAACTCTAATTATTATTGTGAATAATTTATTGCTAAGTTTGATATCAAAACCGGAGTTGTGATGTATGAACTTGTGAAGCAACTAAGCTTGATAATTGTGGCAGAACTACATTTTTAAACTTAGGGAGAACACTCAAATATCTAGTTCTTAGGGCTGCCATTGAACTAAATCATTAATGCGGACATTGTGATTGTTTGTTGGTTAGGGTTAGTTATATGGCGGATTCGTTAATTAACCAACATTAAGAAAAGATAAAAATTCAGAATATAAATTATAGTTTTGTTTCAAGGATCGGTTCTAATTTCCGTTGGTGGATGTGTGTTTGCAACCAAGGTTTGTTTTCTTGATAAATCTTAAGTTCAATTGATTTTGTTTGCTAGTTTAATTTCTTTCATAGTTTAGATCATTACAAATCAAAATCCCCCAATTGCATAACGTATAGCATAAAAATCTGAACTAAATCTTCCTTGAGGGATCGACGTCTTGCTTGCTCAATGCTATCTTGTGTGTTGTGTTTTAAGGTAGGCTAATTAATTTGTGCGACCACGACATCGCAACAAATTTTGGCGCCATTGCCGGGGACAGTAATTTTAGTTGATTCTTGTACTTGTACTATTATTTTTAAACAGAATTTTTGCTTGTGGCGGTACTATTCAAAACAGAATTGTTTGTGGAATTAGGTTTTGGCTTCTCCTTTCCTAAAGGAAAACAACGTTCTGAGGTTTTCTAAGGTTTTAAGGCAGTTTTAGTTTTCTAACGTATGATTTTCGTACAATTTGCATTGTTTTCGGTCTCTTGTGTGCTTGGTTTCTTTTGAGTTTCCTTGATAATTTATGCTAGTAACCCATTCTACTAATCAAATTCAAGTGCATTTGGATCTTGAAATAGAAAAAACTTTACGCAGGTTACGCAAGGAAGCTTGCCTCAACATCATGGCTATTGCACGACAACAAACACTCAAGGAGCTTGATGCTCCTAACGTGGAAAATCAACCAGTATGCATAAACATTGACAATAATGTAAACTTTGAGCTCAAATCTGGTTTTATACATTTGTTACCAACATTTAATGGTCTTGCAGGAGAAGATCCTCATACTCATCTCAAGGAGTTCCATATGGTTTTATACATTTGTTACCAACATTTAATGGTCTTGCAGGAGAAGATCCTCATACTCATCTCAAGGAGTTGATGAAGAACAAGTTAAGTTAAAAGCTTTCCCTTTCTCTTTAAAAGGGGCAGCAAAGGCATGACTTTTCTCTATTCTTCCAAGATCTATTGGAACTTGGAATGCCATGAAAAAGATTTTCCTTGAGAAGTATTTCCCAGCATCTCAAGTTGCCAACATAAGGAAAGAAATATGTAGGATTTGGTAATCTCATGGAGAGACACTTTTCGAGTATTGGGAAAGATTTGAGCAACTATGCATTCAATGCCCTCATCATCAAATACCCGATCAACTACTCATTCAATATTTCTATGAAGGATTGATGCCTACAGACCATAGTATCATTGATGCTGCAAGTAGAGGTGCATTGGTGGATAAGATACCCGAGGCTGCACGCCAATTGATCTCAAACATGGCAGCTAACTCAAAACAGTTTGGCACTCGAGGAGACTTCTCTTACAAACGAGTAAATGAGGTAAGTATTTCTAACCTTGAAAATAAAGTTAATGATCTTACTTCTCTTATGCGTTCTTTGGCTTGTGGAAATGTGTAGCAGGTGAAAGTTTATAGCATATGCTCTTTACAAGGACATGCTTCGGATATGTGCCCAACGATGCAAGAAGATTACATTGAACAAGCTCATGCAATTGATGGAGCATTCAACGGACAGCCCTAGCGTAAATATGATCCCTTTTCCAATATGTACAATCCTGGATGGAGAGATCATCCCAACTTATACTATGGCAACCCATCCCAACAAGGCAATCAAGGCCGACAATTCCATCCCCATGGATTTCAGCCCCAACATAATTATCAAGCAAGACAACCCCCTCCATTCATAAACTTCAATGTTACGGGGTTGTCATCCAATGATAATCTTCGTGAGATGATGAAAACTTTGGCTTCTAATACTGTTACCTTGCAACAAAATATCATGTCTTTTCAATAGGAAACAAGGTCAAGTATTCACAACTTAGAGAAGCAAATGAGGCAAGTAGTTTCAAGTGTAGGGAAATTGGAGTCACAAATGAATGGAAAATTGTCCTCCCAAGCATTGAATCCAAAAAAGAATGTTAGTGCAATCATGCTGAGAAGTGGGAAAGAACTTGAAGAGAAAAGGTCAAAACAAATTGAGATGGAGGAAGAAAAAGAGATAGAAACTGAATTGAGTACAAAGAAGGAACATCATCCTCCTCCACAAACTAAAACATCGACCAACACTCCAAAGGTAACTCCTCACTCAATGAATTCCAGTTTTAAAGCAATTCCACCCTTTCCTGTGAGTTCTTCTAGGACCCAGGTACGTTTACTATCCCATATGTTATTGGTAATGCTAGTTTCAAGAGAGCCTTATGTGATTTAGGTGCATCCATTAGTGTTATGCCCAAACATGTTTATGATTCTCTTAGTCTTGAGCCTTTGCATAAAACTAACATTGTAATACAACTTGCGGATCGTAGTTTGGTTTACCCACTTGGTGTGATAGAGGATGTCCTAGTCAAGATTGATACTTTGGTTATTCCTTGTGACTTTTATATTTTTTATATGGAACATGATTCTTGTGATTCATCAACCAGCACTTCTATATTGTTTGGAAGACCATTCTTGAAAACTGCCAACACAAAGATTGATTGTGGTAAGGATACCTTGTCTATAGAGGTAGGAGATGAAAAATTGAATTCAATTTTTATGATGTAATGAAATATCCTTATAGAGATGGAGAGGCACATATGTGTTCCCCAAAACATGCACGAATCAATATTAGCCTTACAAGCTTTACAAACTGTTCCCCATGGTAATGTCTTTATTGATTTATTACTCTCACATAAAAAGCTTTTGCCATCTATTTTACAGGCCCTCGAGTTAGAATTAAAACCTTTGCCCGATAATTTGAAGTATGTATTCATTGGCGACAACAATACACTTCTCGTTATCATAGCAAAAGGTTTGACAAGTATACAAGAGGAAAAACTTGTGAAGTTGTTGTGTGATCACAAAACGGCCATTGGATGNTTATGTGATTTAGGTGCATCCATTAGTGTTATGCCTAAACATGTTTATGATTCTCTTAGTCTGGAACCTTTGAATAAAACTAGCATTGTAATACAACTTGCAGATCGTAGTTTTGTTTACCCACTTGGTGTGATAGAAGATGTCCTAGTCAAGATTGATACTTTGGTTATTCCATGTGACTTTTATATTCTTGATATGGAACATGATTCTTGTGATTCATCAACCAACACTCCTATATTGTTTGGAAGACCATTCTTGAAAACTGCCAACACAAAGATTGATTGTGGTAAGGATACCTTGTCTATGGAGGTAGGAGATGAAAAAATTGAATTCAATTTTCATGATGCAATGAAATATCCTTATAACAATGTTTATTCTATCACATGCTATGACCAAATTGATAAGTGTGTGCAGCAAGTTTGTGATTTTGATTGCGAAGATGGATTAAGCATAGCTTTGAGCTATGGCTATGATTTCACCAAGATAGAAGAGATGGAGAGGCACATATGTGTTCCCCAAAACATGCACGAATCAGTATTGGCCTTACAAGCTTTACAAACCGTTCCCCATGGTAATGTCTTTATTGATTTATTACTCTCACATAAAAAGCTTTTGCCATCTATTTTACAGGCCCCCGAGTTAGAATTAAAACCTTTGCCCGATAATTTGAAGTATGTATTCATTGGCGACAACAATACACTTCCCGTTATCATAGCAAAAGGTTTGACAAGTATACAAGAGGAAAAACTTGTGAAGTTGTTGTGTGATCACAAAACGGCCATTGGATGGACTTTAGCTGAAATCAAGGGCATTAGTCCCTCAATGTGTATGCATCATATACTATTGGAGGACAACACAAAACCAACAAGGGAAATGCAAAGGAGGTTGAACCCACCTATGATGGAAGTAATGAAAGCTGAAATTTTAAAATTGTTAGATGCAGGAGTCATTTACCCCATCATTAACAGTAAATGGGTGGCGCCAATCCATGTGGTGCCTGAAAAGACCGGAATCACGTTGGTGAAAAACAAAAATGATGAGCTCATTCCTACTTGCATCTCGAGTGGATGGAGAATGTGTGTTGATTATAGAAAGCTCAATCTTTCTACACGCGAAGATCATTTTCCATTACCATTCATAGATCAAATGCTTGAACGCCTAGCAGGTAAGTCTTTTTATTGCTTTCTTGATGGATATAGTGGATACAACCAGATTGTTATTAATCCTAAGGATTAAGAAAAAACTACATTTACTTGTCCATTTGGTACATATGCATATAGCAAAATGCCTTTCGGTCTTTGTAATGCTCCTACAACTTTTCAAAGATGCATGATGAGTATTTTTTCTAACTATGTTGAAAGAATAATCGAGGTTTTTATGGATGATTTCATGGTGTATGGTGATTCTTTTGATAAATATCTAGAAAATTTATCTTTGATCCTAAAAAGGTGCATTGAAACAAACCTTGTCTTGAACTATGAAAAGTGTTATTTTATGGTAGAACAAGGAATAGTTCTTGGGCATGTTGTGTCTTCACGTGGATTACAAGTTGATAAAGCTAAGATAGATGTTATTTCATCATTGCCTTACCCCTCATACGTGAGGGAAGTTCGTTCATTTCTAGGTCATGCAGGTTTCTATTGACGCTTTATCAAAGATTTCTCGAAGATTACAGCACCTTTATGCAGACTATTAGCCAAAGAAGTGGATTTTGTGTTTGATCAAGCTTGTAAAAATGCCCATGATGAGCTTAAGAGATGTGTCACATCTGCCCCTTTCATCCAACCACCAAATTGGGATGAACCTTTTGAGATAATGTGTGATGCGAGTAACTATGTGGTAGGAGTTGTGCTTGGGCAAAGAATTGGGAAGAATTTGCATGTCATTCAACCTCCTGATTGGTCATTACCTTTTGAAATAATGTGTGATGCTAGTGATTATGCCGTAGGTCCTGTTTTAGGACAAAAAAAAGATAAGAAACCTTATCTAATTTATTATGCAAGTAAAACTTTAAATAATGCTCAAATGAATTATAGCACCACTGAAAAAGAATTACTTGTAGTAGTATTTGCATGTGAAAAATTTAGGTCTTATCTTGTTGGCTCACCTGTTGTTGTTTTTAGTGATCATGCAGCATTGAAATATCTTCTTTCTAAGAAAGATTCTAAGGCTAGATTGGTGCGGTGGATTTTGTTACTTCAAGAATTTGATATCACAATCAAAGATAAGAAAGGCAGCAAAAATATTGTCGCAGATCACTTGTCAAGATTGACAACAGATTCGAAAACTGACATCACACCAATCGATGACTACTTTCCTGATAAATCTTTATTTTCTATGTCTATAATGCCTTGGTTTGCTAATATTGTTAATTTTCTTGTTTCAGGACAATTGCCAGCTCATTGGAGCACCCAAGATAAAAGAAAGTTCTTGAATGAAGTGAAGAACTTTTATTGGGATGACCCTTATTTATTCAAATATTGTCCTAATTAAATATTTCGAAGATGCGTTCCTAACAATGAGGTAAGTAGTGTCATTAAATTTTGTCATTCTGAGGCATGTGGGGGCCATTTCTCATCAAGAAAGACAACTGTAAAAATCTTACAAAGTGGATTTTATTGGCCCACTATGTTCAAAGATTCACATGCATTTTGCAAGTCTTGTGAAAATTGTCAAAAGTTGGGATCAATTTCAAAACGTCACATGATGCCTTTAAATCCTATTCTTGTCATTGAGATCTTTGACTGTTGGGGTATAGATTTCATGGGTCCATTTCCTCCATCATTTGGTTTCTTATACATATTAGTCGCAGTAGATTATGTTTCAAAATGGATAGAGGCAATTCCAAGTCGAAACAATGATCACAAAACAGTGATAAAGTTTTTGAAAGAAAATATTTTGAGTCGATTTAGAATCCCTCGAGCCATAATAAGTGATGGTGGAACACATTTCTGCAACAAGCCATTTGAGTCTTTAATGAAGAAATATGGAATCACACACAAAGTTGCCACCCCTTATCACCCTCAGACAAGTGAAAAAGTAGAGCTTGCTAATAAGGAGATCAAACACATTTTGGAGAAAACAGTGAACCCTAATAGGAAAGATTGGTCTTTAAGACTTAATGATGCACTTTGGGCTTATCGAACTACTTATAAAACATCATTAGGTATATCACCTTATAGACTAGTCTATGGAAAACCTTGTCACTTGCCTGTGGAACTTGAACATAAAGCTTATTGGGCTATTAAAGCTTTCAATTCAAATCTGGATGATGCATATGAAAATTCAAGAATTTATAAAGCAAGAATCAAAGAGTTTCATGACAAGAATTTACTGAGAAAAATATTCAATGTTGGTCAAAAAGTCTTGCTTTATAATTCTCGACTGCATTTATTTCCTAGAAAATTAAGATCAAGATGGAGCGGTCCTTTTATTGTGAAACATGTGTATCCATATAGGGCCTACGACATCAAGAATCCAAAGAATGACAATGTTTTCAAGGTAAATGGACAATGTCTGAAAGTTTATTTTGACAATTGTTCAGTTGAACATGACTCTATTGAATTGGGTGATCCTGTATATAAAGATTGATTATTATTATTATTATTATTATTTTCTTTTTGAGTGATTTTTTTTGCTAGTTTCTCTTACCCCCGGTCAAATGGCGAATAAGGTACTCTGTGACTTAAGTCGGTTCTTTTAGTTTCCCATAACAATTGATATTTGTACATACATTTGTGCAATTCTTAGAATCTCTTTTCAAATTCTCATTTGAAAATGGACGAATCTCCTTTCAAATTCTCATTTGAAAATGGACACTAATCTTGCAAAATTGAAAATGTATTTTCCCGCTCTGCCTCAGAATGCAATTACAAAAATTTACCGTGCTAGATGTACAAGATTAAGATTGTGAATGAATCATGGAACTCTTGAAGATATTCGCTAGTTGATTGAAGCAAAAGTCTGATTATCCGGTGAGTCCTCTAACTCCATTTCACACATGCCTGGAATAGGTAAAAGCACTTTTGCAAAGAAACGTCGTACAAAATGACTGAAAGTTTGTCATCGATGTGCTAGATGGACTTGTAATACACAATGTCATTCTTTAGGAATGGTATCTATAAACCGTGAAGATTAAATACAATTCATTAAGGATGGCCTGAGTAAGGAGTCTTTAGATAACCTTCTATTGACTCTTAAGACACATTCTAGTGGAGATATGCATCGTGTAATTCATGATTTATGGCCATTATTTCATAAAGAACATGATCAACTTAGTCTTGGGAATTTGACTAAAAAAGACCCTGTTTGCCAGTTTTTAAGAAAACTGGATAGGAAGCCTATCCCCGACCCATAGAGGGCATTTAAGCCATTCTTGGACGTAAAACCAAGGGAAGATGTGAGCCACAATCACAACTACCTGTACATACACATATAATTTGTTTCAGTGTGCTTTAGGTTTGTTTCAGTGTTTGTTATTTCAGGTGATATCTTCTATACTCTATCTTTCTACCTTTAAACATTGAGAACAATGTCTTATTTTAGTTGGGGGGAGAGGGTAGTAGCTAAAAAAAATTGTGTTTTCTATTTCATAAAGCATGTGCAAAATGATTGTTACTATGATGGCAGAGTNCATTCGTAACAAGGTCTATCATAATACTTCTTGAAATATTCAGATTTACAAACTCTTGCATTGTTATCACTTAAGTCTGCTCGTATACTTATTTAACATATATTCTTAAACCTTAATTTACACACACACACACACACACTTCAACACATGATTGTGGGTTGCATATTGGATTATTGTATTATTTATGTTCTTTTGTTAAAGGTAACAACTAAGGAAAAGAGATAGTATATAATTAAAAAAACAAAAAAAAGAAAAAAAAGAGAAAAAGAAAAAAAAATAGATAAGTTTGGTTTTGTAGCCTCCTTAACCTAAGCAATTAAGCCCGAAGGGGTGTTTTAACACCTAATACCCTAAAGTCAACTAACTTGGGAGCTATTGGCCCAACGCTTGTTACATGGGTTGAGGAGAAAAGCTTAAAGGAATCAAACATTGTATTATTTACATATTAGTATGTGCGACCCGAGTTACTAAGCCCGTAGGGGTGTCTTAACATCTAATGCCTTAAGACCGACTGCTCTACGAGTTATTAGCTGAAAGCTCGTTACATGGATTAAAGATGCATGGTGTTTTAAATTATATGTATATATATTAAAAAAAAAGAGAAAGAAAAGAAGACAAAAATAATAATCCTAACCCAAGGAAGTTAACCTTAAACATTAGAACAAAGAATTTTATTTTCTTTCAAGAAAAGCCCCATAATTATGTGTTGATACATTGAGCACAAAAGAAAGATTTATGAACATCTTGTTAAGAGGTATTGAGCAGGTATATAAATCTAACAAGAGTTTGTTTATCTGGATAGAGTAATGGAAGTTAAATTATGAATACCTTGCTTTTTGGAATTTGCAAATTATTTTTTTATTTTAACGCTTTGATTACTAGGGACTAGTAATAAGATAGTTAAGGGGTGTGATTAGTACTCAAAAGTGCATTTTTATCATGGTTTTATATCATCATTTTGCACTTGAAGTATCAATAACTCCTTAACTAAAGTACGTTTTATAATAATCTATCTAATAATATAAGATACCTTTAATTTATGGTAAATGTCCATTTTAAATGCAGGCCTATCACATAAATGAAAGAATTGATTGATAACTTTAAGAACTTCAATTGCAAAGGCAAAGAGATGATCAAACTTAGAAAAGAGATGTCGGTGCAATCCAAACCGGATCACTGTTCGGTAATTGGGTCATATCTGGAGCTATAGATCTCAGATTTAGGTCTACTTTATATGGATGGAAAGGTAAGACACAGGGCTATAACTTTCATATGGAGCCCAAGATAAAAAAAAAGACCATTTTCAAGTCCAAATTGTTGTAACAACAAAGAAGCCCGAATCTGTCCTCCAGCCCAAGCGCTGTTTAGTATTTTAGCCATATCTGAAGTTTTAGAAGTCGAAATGAGCCAAATGTTTTACACAAGAAAGCTGAGACAATTTCCTAGAACTTTCATGTTTTCAAGTGGCTCTAATTTTGAATTCATCAATGACGTTTTGGGCAGACAAGAGAAGATAAGGATTGTCACCAAGTCAAGGGTTGGCCATCTACTCATGAATTAGTCAACAAATCAATAGTTCCCAATTTTGGCCTATAAAAGGAGGCATTTGCCATGCATTTAGGCATCTTGGTTTCTAGATCAAGATCATGTTCTTATTTTCTCTCTTTGTATTCTTTGTAGTGTTTAGGCTTTGTTTTCATTAATATCAAGTTTATGCCTTTCATTTCCTTTCCTTTGCTTTGTTAACTCTTATCTTATTTATGTTCTTATTTTGCTTATCTATTTGTTCTTTCTTTCATTATGTCTAGCTAAATTAATTATGTCAAGGTGAAAAGGTTACACTAATGGTGTAAGAATAAGTATGGTATAAACTTAATATGGACTTCAATGTTTAATACTAACATGTTTTATATTTGTTATCTTGTTCACTCTTTAATACTTTGCTTATTAAATGATTAATCTTGATTTATGTTGTATAACAATTGGTACAACAAATGCTTGGCACTTTCATAGCTCATAATGTATGGTATAACCGACACCTGAGCTATGAAAGCAACTTGATTTGTTGTTAACATAAGTTATAATCATGAATGCTTGACGAGATTTACAAGTATTAGCATTAATTGAATAAGATAACTAATGTAATCATATTAACAATTTATAATCTGATTGGAACGTCCTTTATGTGTGGTTTCCAATTGAATAATAAGAGTTTTTATTATACTTGTTTGACATACCATTAGTGGAACTTCTAACCTTGACATTTGTTATTATCATTGTTTAATCTTTACATTAATATCCCATCTCAAAGTTCTCATCTTTTTCTTCTTATTCTCCTTTTTTTTCTTTATTATTATTATTGTTGTTGTTGTTGTTGTTTATAATTTATACAATTAACCTCCCTATGGTTCGACCCCGGTTTTGCCGGGTTATTTATTACTTCGACAGTCCTACACTTGGGAGAAGACATCAATCTTTTCATCGTGTCAGCGGGCCAATAAAATCCATTTTAAAATATTTTTGCAGTTGTCTTTTTTAATGAAAAATAACTCTCAGATGCTTCAGAATGACAAAGTTTAATTACACTATTTACCTTATTATCGAGAATGAATTTTTAAAATATTTGATCAGGACAATATTTAAATAAGTTAGGGTCATCCCAATAAAAGTTCTTCACTTCATTTAAAAACGTTTCTTTGTCTTGGGTACTCCAATGAACTGGCAAATCTCTAAAAGTAAGAAAATTGATATTTTTTTTATCATACCAAGGCTTTGGAGTAAGAGAAAGTAATGATTCGTTAGAAAAGTAATTATTGATTGGTGTGATGTCAAATGTCAAATTTGTTATCACTTTTGACAAAAGATCTGCATCAATATTTTCAGCGCGTTTTTCATCCGTGATTTCTTCCTCAAAATAAATTATTTGCAAATCTTCAGATTCATCCAATTCATTTTTACTTAAAGTAGATTCAAGTTAATCATAAACTAATTCATCAATATGATATACTTCTTATAAATCATTATCATCTCTAGGTTGCTTGCAAATGTTGAAAATATTCATCTCCAATGTTATGTTTCTAAATGATACTTCATCAGTCCATTCCTACAATTAATCAATGCGTTAAAAGTTGCAAGAAACGGACATCTTAAAATAACAGGAAATGAATTACATGTTTGAATAGGTTATGTGTCCAAGATAACAAAATCCATAGGATAAATAAATTTATCAACTTGTACTAACACAACTTTGACTATTCCTCTAGGCACTTTTATAGATTTATCGGCAAGTAAAAGAATTATAAAAGTTGGTTTTAACTCACCTAGATTGAGACTCTAAAAAACTAAATATGAAAGTAAATTCACACTAACTCCAAGATCAATTAAGGCTCTTTTAATTTTATGTTCTCTAATAAAGCAAGAAATTGTAAGATAACTAGGGTCTTTATATTTCAAAGCATTATTGTTCTGAAGAATGATACTTACTTGTTCGGCTAAAAAGGCTTCCTTTTTCACATTCAGTTTCCTCTTCAGAGTGCATAGATCTTTCAAAATTTTAGCATAGGAAGGAACTTGTTTAATAGCATCTAGCAAAGGTATATTAATTCTTACCTATTTGAAAGTTTTAAAAATTTCAGAGTTGTGATTGACTTTCCTTTGTTTGGTCATGGCTTGAGGAAATGAGAGTACTAGCGGGAAATCAGTCATTTATTTGTAATTTTCAGATTCAACCCCTTCCTTACCCTCAGAGATTAACTCATCATCTTTCTCACAAGGTTCAAGAGTAGTTTTTTCAATAACCTTACCACTACGAAGAGTACTGACTGATTTGACTTGATCCACATGTTGACTTCCAAAACTATTTGCATTTGCATTGTATTGCCCCTTGGGATTTTGTTGTGGTTGAGATGGAAACTTACCTTTCTCTTGGAAACTGAGAGTAGATGTCAATTTTGCAAGAGCATCTTTAAAATCTTTCATGTTTTGAGCAAGTTGAGTATTGATTATCTCTTGCTTTTCAATAAATGCATGGAGTGTTTCCTCAAGATTTCTTCTAGGAGGTGGAGCATAAGGAGGTGCATATCCATGAGAATTTTAAAAATTATGGTATGCTTGAAATAGTGGTTGTGAAGTTTGTACATTGTTATTATCACTTTTCTAACTAAAATTTGGGTGATTTCTCCAACCAGGGTTATATGTTTGTGAGTATGTATTATCGTTAGCCCTTTGAAAACTATTTAAAGCATGAGCTTGTTCATGAAGACATTCCTTAAAAGAAGGCAAGGTTACACAATTATTGGTTGAGTGTTCATTTATTTCACATATTTGACACATAATATTTTCAGCAGATTTTAATTAACCACTCTTTTTATATTCTAGTGCTTTGACTTTTCTAGTTAAAAATCAAACTTGGCTTGGAGGGCATGATCTTCTCTAAGATTATACATACCTCCATTAGATGTATGAGGTTGAGTTTTACTTAGTGCCTCATAAGTACCTGCGGTATCCCAATTTTAAGCATTTTCAGCTAACAAGTCTAAGTACTTCATTGCTTCATTAGGATCTTTATCTTCGAAAGTTTCATTGCATATCAATTCAACCATTCGCGTACTTTTAGGTGTTAACCCTTTATAAAAATATGAAACCACTCTCCATGTTTCAAAACCATAATGAGGGCAAGTATTAAGCAAGTCTCAAGACCTAACCTAGCATTGGTAAAATATTTCTCCTGGTTTTTGAGTGAAAGTGGTGATTTGTCTTTTGAAAGAGTTTGTTTTGTGAGATGGGAAAAACTTCTTTAAAAACTGTTGTTGCATTTCATCCCAAGCACGAATGGATCCTAATCTCAAATTTTGTAGCCATGTTTTAGCTTTATCTTTTAATAAAAAAAGAAAAAGCTTTAATCTGATGGTGTTCATGCTATAATTTGAATCATTATATGTGTTGCAAATCTCCTCAAATTCTCTTAAATACAAGTATGGATTTTTCAATTCTAAGTCATGAAAAGAAGGTAAAAGTTGAAAATTAAAATGAGATGCATCAGGAGGAAAAACTATACATGATGGTGCACTTATTCTTGTGGGATTCATGTGGTCTCTAAGTGTTCTAACACGGTTTTCTCATTATTCTCATTATGAAGTGATTGATTATCTTCTACGGATATATTTTCTAAAAATGATGAGGATACCCTATAAAATCTACCACTTGATGTACGTGACCACACTTTCATGTATGTGTAGGAATAGAATAAAAGAAAGAAGAAAACAAAAGAAGAAGAAATAAGAGAAAAGAAACAAAGTTATATACAAGAAAAGTTAAAAATGAAAATAAAATAAATACTATAATTTATACAAGAACTTACCTCCCCGGCAATGGCGCCAAAAACCTGACACGACTAAAAGATTGATGTCTTCTCCCAAGTACTAGAGTGTCGAAGTAATAAATAACTCGGTAAGACCGGGGTCAAATCACAAGGGGGTTAATTGTACAAATTATAAATAACAATAATACAACAACAATAATAACAACAACAACAACAATAGTAATAATAATAATAATAATAATAATAGTAATAATAATAAAAATAATAATAATCATAATAATGATAAAGAAAAAGAAGAAGAAGAAGAAGAAGAAGAAGAAGAGAACTTTGAGATGGAATATTAATGTAAGGATTAAACAATGATAATAATAAATGTCAAGGTTAGAGGATTTACTAATAGTATGTCAAATAATTATAGTATAAACTCTTATTATTTAATTGGAAACCACAT
>SRLM01001596.1:15863-55862 GCA_015708895.1 Populus ilicifolia | reverse complement strand
GTGTTGGCTTCCAAAACTACTTGCATTTGCATTGTATTGCCCCATGAGATTTTGTTGTGGTTGAGATGGAAACTTACCTTTCTCTTGGAAACTAAGATCAGATGTTAATTTTGCAAGAGTATCTTTAAAATCTGTCATGTTTTGAGCAAGTTGAGTATTGATTGTCTCTTGCTTTTCAATAAATGCATGCAATGTTTCCTCAAGATTTCTTCTAGAAGGTGGAGCATAAGGAGGTGCATATCCATGAGAATTTTGGAAATTATGGTGTGCTTGAAATGGTGGTTGTGAAGTTTGTGCATTGTTGTTCTCACTCTTCCAACTAAAATTTGGATGATTTCTCCAACCAGGGTTGTATGTTTGTGAGTATGGGTTGTGGTTAGCTCTTTGGAAACTGTTTAAAGCATGGGCTTGTTCATGGAGACATTCCTTAAAAGAAGGCAAGGTTGGACAGTTATCTGTTGAGTGTTCATTTGTTTCACATATTTGACATGCAATGTTTTCAACAGATTTTAATTGACCACTCTTTTTCAATTCTAGTGCCTCGACTTTTCTAGCTAAAGATGCAAACTTGGCTTGAAGGTCATGATCTTCCCTAAGGTTGTACATACCTCCACTAGATGTATGAGGTTGAGTTTTACTCGGTGCCTTATAAGTACTCCATTGCTTCATCAGGGTCTTTATCTTCAAAAGTTCCATTGCACATCAATTCAACCATTAAACATGAAAGTCCATATTAAGTTTATAAAACATACTTATTCTTACACCATTAGTGTAACCTTTTCACCTTGACATAATTAATTTAGCTAGACATAATGGAAGAAAGAAAAATAGATAAACAAAATAAGAACATAAAAGTTAACTAAAGAAAGGAAAGGAAATGAAAGGCATAAACTTGATATTAATGAAAACAAAGCATAAAGAATACAAAGAGAGAAAACAAGAGCATGATCTTGATCTGGACACCAAGATGCCTAAATGCTTGGCAAATGCCTCCTTTTATAGGCCAAAATTGGGAACTATTGATTTGATGACTAATTGATGAGTAGATAGCCAACCCTTGACTTGGTGACAATCCTTATCTTCTCTTGTCTGTCCAAAACGTCATTGATGATGTCCAAATTAGAGCCACTTGAAAACATGAAAGTTCTAGGCAATTGGATGTCGGTGCAATCCAAATCGGAACACTGTTTGGTAATTGGATCATATACGGAGCTATAGATCTCAGATTTAGATCTACTTTATATGGATGGAAAGGTAAGACATAGGCCTACAACTTTCATATGAAGCCTAATATCTAAAAAGGTCATTTTCAAGTCCAAATTGTTGCAACAACAAAGAAGTTATCAATGAGCTGTCCTTCAGCTTGAGCACTGTTCAGTATTTTATCCATATCTGGAGTTCTAGAAGTTAAAATGAGCTGCATTTTTTACGCAAGAAAGCTGAGACAATTTCCTACAACTTTCATGTTTTCAAGTGGCTCTAATTATGACGTTATCAATAACGTTTTGGGCAGACAAGAGAAGATAAGGATTCTCACTAAGTCAAGAGTTGGTCACCGACTCATTAATTAGTCATCAAATCAATACTTTCCAATTTTGGCCTATAAAAGGAGGCATTTGCCATGCATTTAGGCATCTTGGTGTCTAGAGCAAGATCATGCTCTTGTTTTCTCTCTTTGTATTTTTTGTAATGTTTATGCTTTGCTTTCATGAATATCAAGTTTATGCCTTTCATTTTCTTTCATTTATTTAGTTAACTTTTATCTTATTTATATTTTTATTTGGTTTATCTATTTTTCTTTCTTTCATTATGTCTAGCTAAGTTTATTATGTCAAGGTGAAAAGGTTGCTCTAATGGTGTAAGAATAAGTATAGTTTAAACTTAATATGGCTTTAATGTTTGATACTAACATGTTTTATATTTGTTATCTTTTTCACTCTTTAATACTTTGCTTGTTAAATAACTAATCTTGATTTATGTTGTATAACAATTGGTACAACAAATGCTTGACACTTTTATAGCTCATACTGTATGGTATAACCGACACCTAAGCTATAAAATAAACTTGATTTGTTATTAGCATAAGTTATAATCATGAATGCTTGATGAGATTTACAAGTATTAGCATTAATTGAGTAAGATGACTAATGTAATCATGTTAACAATCTATAATTTGAATGGAACCTTCTTTGTGTGTGGTTTCCAATTGACTAATAAGAGTTTATACTATACTTATTTGACATACCATTAGTAGATCCTCTAACCTTGAGTTTTTGGCGCCGTTGCCGGGGAGGTAAGTTTTCTATAAATTATAATATTTATTTTATTTTCTCTTTTCACTTTTCTTGTATATAACTTTGTTTCTTTTTTTCTTGTTTCTTCTTCTTTTGCTTTTCTTTTCTATTTATTCTATTCCTACACGTGCATGAGAGTGTGGTCATGTACATCAAGTGGTAGACTTTGTAGGGTATCCTCATCATTTTCAGAAAATATGGCTGAAGAAGATAATCAATCACTTCATAATGAGAATAACCATGCTAGAACGCTTAGAAATCACATGAATCCCATAAGAACAAGTGCACCATCATGCATAGTTTTTCCTCCCGATGCATCTCATTTTAATTTTAAACCAGACATTATTCAACTTTTACCTTCTTTTCATGGCTTAGAATTGGAAAATCCATACTTGCATTTAAGGGAATTTGAGGAGGTCTACAACACATATAATAATTTAAATTATAGTATGAACACCATCAGATTAAAGCTTTTTCCTTTTTTATTAAAAGATAAAGCTAAAAGATGGCTACAAAATTTGAGACCAGGATCCATTCGTGCTTGGGATGAAATGCAACAACAGTTTTTAAAGAAGTTTTTCCCATCTTATAAAACAAACTCTTTCAAAAGAAAAATCATCACTTTCACTCAAAAACCAGGAGAAACATTTTACCAATGTTTGAATAGGTATCGAGACTTGCTTAATACTTGCCCTCATCATGGTTTTGAAACATAGAGATTGGTTTCATATTTTTATGAAGGGTTAACACCTAAAGATAGGCAAATAATTGAACTGATGTGCAATGAAACTTTTGAAGATAAAGACCTTGATGAAGCAATGGAGTACTTAGACTTGTTAGCTGAAAATGCTCAAAATTGAGACACCGCGGGTACTTATAAGGCACCGAGTAAAACTTAACCTCATACATCTAGTGAAGGTATATACAACCTTAGGGAAGATCATGACCTTCAAACCAAGTTTGCGTCTTTAGCTAGAAAAGTCGAGGCATTAGAATTGAAAAGGAGCGGTAAATTAAAATCTGTTGAAAACATTGTATGTGAAATATGTGAAATAAATGAACACTCAACCAATAATTGTCTAACCTTTCCTTCTTTTAAGGAATGTCTTGATCAAATATTTCAAAGATTCATTCCCGACAATGAGGTAAGTAGTGTCAGTAAACTTTTTCATTCTGAAGCATGTGGAAGTTATTTCTTGTTAAAAAAGACAGCTGCAAAAATCTTTCAAAATTTATTTTATTGGCCCACCATGTGCAAGGACATGCATGCATTTTGCAAAACTTGTGAAAATTGTCAAAAAGTTGATACTAGTCAAAAAGTTTTGTTTTATAATTCTCAACTCTATGCATTCCCTAGAGAGCTAAGACCAAGATGGAGTAATCCTTATGGGGCCTGTGATATTGAGAATTTAATGAATGACAATGATTTTAAGGAAAATGGATATCATTTGAAAGCTTATTTTGATAATTTTTCTAGTGAAAATGAATCAATTGGTTAGAATGATCTTGTAGATAAAGGTTGATTATTTTATTTTTCTCACATTGTTTTTGTGTTTCTTTTTGAGTGATTTGTTTTGCTAGTTTCTCTCACCCCAGTCAAATGGCGGATAACGGTACTCCATGACTTAAGTCGGTTCTTTCAGTTTCCCACAATAACTGATATCTGTGTATATATTTGTGCAATTCTTTGAATCTCTCTTCTAATTCTCATTTGAAAATGGACACTAATCTTTCAAAGTTGAAAAAGTATTTTCCTACTCTGCCTCAGAATGCGATTACAAAAATTTACCATGCTAGATGTGCAAGATTGAGATTGTTAATGAATCATGGAATTCCTGAAGATAATCATTGGTTGATTGAAGTAAAGGTCCGATTATTAGGTGAGTCCTCTAACTCCTTCATTTCACACATGCTTGGAACAAGTAAAAGCACTTTTGTAAAGAAATGTTGTGCAAAACGACTGAAAGTTTGTCATCGATGTGCTAGATGGACTTGTAATACACAATCTTGATCTTTAGGAATGGTATCTATAAACCGTGAAGATAAAATAAAAAAAATTAAGGATGACCTGAGTAAAGAGTCTTTAGATAACCTTCGATTGACTCTTTAAACGCATCCTAGTAGAGATGTGCATCGTGCAATTCATGATTTATGGCTACTATTTTATAAAGAACATGATTGACTTAGTCTTGGGAATCTGACTAAAAAAGACCCTATTTGCCAGTTTTTAAGAAAACTAAATAGGAAGCCTATCCTGACTTATAAAGGGCGTTTAAGCCGTTCTTAGACGTAAAACCAAGGGAAGATGTGAGCCAAAATCACAACTACTTGTACATACACATGCTTTTTCAAAAGTAAATAAATAAATAAATAGAGAGAGAGTGTGTGTGTGTGTGAGACTCTAACTGGCCTACATATAAGTGGTATGATTGTCTTTCTAATTTCTCATCTATAAAACCCTTTCTTCCTTCCTTTCATTTCTACTCAACCCATACATTCAACAAATACTAAAGTGTGTAGAAATGGCAAGTTCCTTAGCTCATCACATAAGAAATATTTGTGTTTTCAATGGATTTAGTCCTGGAAAAGAAATGGAGTTCTTAGAATCAACAAATCATCTTAGTCAGGTGCTAGCTGAGAGAAAGATTCATTTAGTATATGGGAGGTGTGTCAATAGTTGCATTTTTAGGAGGTAGTCAAGTTTTGGGGGTCGTCCTTGAAGCTTTAGCACAAGGGGATATCACTAGAAAAACAATTGGAGAGGAACTACAGGTCTCCACAATGTCAGCTCGAATGAATGCAATGTTTCACCATGTTGATGCCTTCATTGCCTTACCAAGTGGTCTAGGTACACTGGAAGAGATCTTTCATATTTCCTCTTCGGCCGAACTGCACATTCACTATAAACCCATAAGTTTGTTAAATGTTAATGGTTATGATGATAAGTTGTTGTCTTTTCTTGATCATGCTATGAAACAAAAATTTCTTAAATCTTCTGCACGACAAATCATAATCTCTATTGCTACTGTTGAACAATTGATTGACCAACTACAATCTTTCATTCCTATAATTGATCCTTCCATAAGTCGTATAAATTGGTCAACTAAGGAAAGCTGTAAAAAGCTTAGATTGGATTTGAGCCTTTATTTATGAATCTTTGTGTCTTTTAGTTTTATTATTGTGTTTTGTTGTTTCTTATATTTGTTTCAATGTGTTTCAAGTTTGTTATTTCATGTGATATCTTCTATACTCTATTTTTCTACCTTTAAACATTGAGAACAATTTCTTGTTTTAGTTGGGGGGAGGGTAGTACTTAAAAAAACAAAAAAAAACTGTGTTTTTTATTTTATAAAGCATGTGCAAAATTGTTGTTACTATGATGGCAGAGTAAGAAGAACTTTTTATGACTCTTGAGACGCATCTTAGTAATCATTCGTAACAAGGTCTATCATAATACTTCTTGAAATATTCAGATTTACAAACTCTCGCATTGTTATCACTTAATTCTGCTCATATACTTATTTAACATGTATTCTTAAACCTTAATTTACACACACACACTTTAACATATGATTGTGAGTTGCATATTGGATTATTATATTATTTATGTTCTTTTGTTAAAGGTAACAACTAAGGGAAAGGGATAGCATATAATTAAAAAAAGAAAAAAGAAAACAAAAAAAATGATAATAATAAAAATGTAGATAAGTTTGGTTTCGTAGCCTCCATAACCTAAGAAATTAAGTCCGAAGGGGTGTTTTAACACCTAATACACTAAAGTCAACTGACTTGGGAGCTATTGGCCCAACACTTGTTACATGGGTTGAGGAGAAAAACTTAAGGGAATCAAACATTGCACTATCTACATATGAGTATTTGCAACCTAAGTTACTAAGCTCGTAGGGGTGTTTTAATACCTAATTCCTTAAGACCAATTGGTCTGCGAGTCATTAGCTGAAAACTCGTTACATGGGTTAAAGATGCATGGTGTTTTAAATTATATGTATATATATTAAAAAATAAAAATAAAAATTTCAACCCAAGAAAGTTAACCTTAAACATTAGAATAAATTTTTTTTTGTTTTCTTCCAAGAAAAGCCCCATAATCATGTGTTGATACATTGAGCACAAAAAAAAGGTTTATGAATATCTTGTTTAGAGGTATTGAGTAGGTATATAGATTTAAGGAGAGTTTGTTTATTTGGATAGATTAATGAAAGTTAAATGATGACTACCTTGCTTTGTGAAATTTGCAAAGTATTTTTCTATTTTAATGCTTTGATTACTAGGGACTAGTAATAAGCTAGTTGAGGGGTGTGATTAGTACTTAAAAGTGCATTTTTATCAATGTTTTATATCATCATTTTGCACTTGAAGTATCAATAACTCCTTAACTAAAACATGTTTTATAATAATATATCTAATAATATAAGATACCGTTAATTTGTGGTAAATGTTTATTTTAAATGCAGGCCTATCACATAAATAAAAGGATTGCTTGATGAATTTAAGAACTGAAATTGAAAGGATAAAGAGATGGCCAAACTTAGAAAAGAGATGTTGGTGCAATCCAAATCGAAACACTGTTCGGTAATTGGGTCATATCTAGAGCTATAGATCTTATATTTAGGTCTACTTTATATGGATGAAAAGGTAAGACATAGGCGTACAACTTTCATATGAAGCCCAAGATCTAACAAGGTCATTTTCAAGTCCAAATTGTTGCAACAACAAAGAAGCCCAAATCTATCCTTTAGCCTGAGCATTGTTCAGTATTTTATCCATATCTGGAGTTCTAGAAGTTAAAATGAGTTGCATTTTTTACATAAGAAAGCTAAGACAATTTCCTACAACTTTCATGTTTTTAAGTGGCTCCAATTATGACCATATGAATGACATTTTAGGCAGACAAAAGAAGATAAGGATTCTCACTAAGTCAAGAGTTAGCCACCAACTCATCAATTAGTCATCAAATCAATAGTTTCTAATTTTGGCCTATAAAAGGAGGTATTTGCCATGCATTTAGGTATCTTAGTGTCCAGAGCAAGATCATGCTCTTGTTTTCTTTCTTTGTATTTTTTATAGTGTTTATGCTTTACTTTCATTAATATCAAGTTTATGCCTTTCATTTCCTTTAATTTACTTAGTTAACTTTTATCTTATTTATGTTAGTATTTTGTTTATCTATTTTTTTTCTTTCATTATGTCTAACTAAGTTTATTATGTCAAGGTAAAAAGGTTACACTAATGGTGTAAGAATAAGTATAGTGTAAACCCAATAAAAACTTTAATGTTTAATACTAACATGTTTTATATTTGTTATCTTGTTCACTCTTTAATACTTTGCTTGTTAAATAACTAATCTTGATTTATGTTGTATAACAATTGGTAAAACAAATG
This sequence comes from Populus ilicifolia, assembly GCA_015708895.1. NCBI lineage: Eukaryota > Viridiplantae > Streptophyta > Magnoliopsida > Malpighiales > Salicaceae > Populus > Populus ilicifolia. The sequence goes on along the minus strand of SRLM01001596.1, from coordinate 48,168 downwards.
CATGACACTTTCATAGCCCATACTGTATGGTATAACCGACACCTGAGCTATGAAAGCAACTTGATTTGTTGTTAGCATAAGTTATAATCATGAATGCTTGACGAGATTTACAAGTATTAACATTAATTGAATAAGATGACTAATGTAATCATGTTAACAATCTATAATGTGATTGGAACCTCCTTTGTGTGTGGTTTCCAATTGACTAATAAGAGTTTATACGATACTTGTTTGACATACCATTAGTGGATCCTCTAATCTTGACATTTATTGTTATCGTTTTTAAATCTTTACGTTAATATTTCATCTCAAAGTTCTCATCTTTTTCTTCTTCTTTTTTATTATTGTTATTATTATTATTAGTAGTAGTATTAATATTACTACTACTACTAGTAGTAGTATTATTATTATTAATTTCATTGTTGTTATTACTATTATTGTTGTTATTGCTACTATTATTATTGTTGTTGTTGTTATATTATTGTTATTTATAATTTGTACAATTAACCTTCTTGTGGTTTAACCCGGTCTTGCTGAGTTATTTATTACTTCAACACTCCTACACTTGGGAGAAAACATCAATCTTTTCATCGTGTTAGTGGCCACATCATGACTTTCATAATAATCATTATCTTTTCTACAGGAAACATCATTGTGAACATCAAAATTTGAACAAATTATCTTATGAAAGTTTTAGGAAATTATCTTTGCTTTTCAAAAAGAAAGTAAGTGCATTTGGACTTCTAGAACTCGAGATATAAGCTGAATACTGAACAGTGTCTAAGGTGTAGGACAGATTCAAACTTCTCTTTTAATGTTAAAATTTGTCTTTCAAAATTACAAAATCAAATATTGGACATTCATGAATATTTTAGGCCAATGTTTTAGCTTTCTATCCACATAAACCAAGGTGAAATCCAAAATCTATAGCTCCATACATAACCAAATGACTGAATAATATTCTAATTTATGCTGAATCAACATCTCTTTTTTAAGCTTAGCCCTCTTTTTGTCTTCTTAATTTTTGTAGTTAAACTTATTAATCAATCCTTTCAATTATATGATAGGCCTATTACATTTAAGATAAATATTTACCATACAATAAAGGTATCTTATATTTATTAGATATGATATAAAAACCTGATAAAAATACACTTTTAAGTACTAATCACACCTCTCAACCTGTTGATAACTGTCCCTGGTAATCAAAGCGTTAAAATAGAAAAACCAATTTGCAAGTTGCACAAAGTAAGACATTCATCATTCAACTTCCATTAATCTATTTAGATAAACAAACTCTCATTAAATTTATATATCTACTCAATACCTCTTTACCAAGATATTAATAAACCTTTTTTTATACTCAATATATCAATACATAGCTATGGGGTTTTATTTGGATGAAACAAAATTTTGTTATATTGTTTAAGATTAAGTTCCTTAGGTTAAGATTGTTATCTTCTTCTTTTTTTTCTCTTTTTTTAAATATATATAATATAACACAATGCATCTTTAACCTATGTAATGAGCTTTCGCCTATGATTCCCTAATTAGTTGGTCTTATGGCAATAGGTGTTGAGACACCCTTTCGAGCTTAGTAACTCGAGTTGCGGATACTAATACGTAGATAGTGCAATGTTTGATTCTCTTAAGCTTTTCCCCTCAACTCATATAACAAGCATTAGGCCAATAGCTTTTAAGTCAATTGACTTTAGGGTATTTAAACATCTGAGTCAAAAGTTATGAGCACAACACCGAAAGACATTTTGACAAATCAAATCAAGCTAGCTTGGAGAACATTTTGGTGCATTTTTTGTTACTCCTTTATGAGTTGTCTCTTTCTTTATTTTGACCTAAAATAATGTAACAATATCCCCTCTAGCTTTCCATCCATGTGCTTGTTCTTTTGGATTAATGGATTACCCAAAATAAATCAAATGTTATTCATTGTGTGAACATTAAGATCATGGATTGTACTTGGGTTGATTTAGATTTAAATATCATACAAGGATACAAATGTACCTATTATATGATAATCTTTTCTACGATTAGAATACATTTGATTTTTTAGGAAAAATTTGGAACACTTTTTTTAACCAAGATTTGCTTCAATGTTCAATTAAATTTCTCTTTAATTCTTTGTTTTGAATTCCAATGTTAAATTTTCTAAAATAATTCATTTAAATTCCAAAATTGTATTGAAACATTAAAAGAAACTTTATTACTAAAAAATACATCAATTATTATAAAAAAATCTAAATTAAAATAATAAATACACATGTAAAATAAAAAACTCAATAATACTTTTAATATAAATCACTTGCAAAGTTTAAACGTCTAATTAAGTGAAACTTCATTCCAACTTTAGAAATATCACACCAAAATTGAGCAACCTTGCTACATAAAACCTTATAGTATAGCATAAACAACAACTGCCACTACAAATAGCAACAAGATATCAATAGCGTTCTGTGCTTTATGGCAAAGTTCATTTCTGGTTGAATATTTTTCCTATGCCAGAAACAGTTATTCATAACATAATCAGCATTTGCAGGAATTTTCTGTGGACTGGCGATGCTCAGTGTCATCCCTCTGCTTTGGTAGCCTGGAAAACTCTATGCTTGCCTAAAACTGAAGGAGGGCTTGGTCTCTTTGATCTTAAAGCTCGTAATCGAAGTTTCCTTACCAAACAACTTTGGAATATTCATCTTAAAACAGATTCCACCTGGATTAAGTGGGTGCATCACTTCTACTTAAATAGGGACACCATTTGGCATGCTCAAGCTCACCCGCGCTCATCTCCTTTATGGAAAGCTATCCTCTCTGTCCGGGATAACCTTGTTCAACATAGTGGACATCCAAGTGAGAGCATTCAATTGCTGCGTAGTTGGTCCTCTAGTAAAGGGCCTTTTATATAGCCTATGCCTATCAATTCTTTCGGCCCTCTGGCCCAACTAATCCTTGGCATCAGGTAGTTTGGGAGCGCTGGTCATTGCCCAAATCTTCATCCTTTGGCTAGCTGTCTTAGGCAAGCTCCGCACTCGAGATAGACTTCAATTCCTCCATGTCGATCCCACTTGTGTGTTATGTAGCTAGGCGAATGAATCTCACCAACATCTATTCTTCTTATGTGGATGGACATCTCATTTATGGGCTTACATCAAGGCTTGGTTGCGGATTGATAGGAATATGAGCATGTTACAAAGTGCTCTTCGCTGGTTACATCCGAAGAAAATAAACATGGATGCTCGTATAAGGAGAGTCTCCTTGGGCATAGTAGTTTATCTCATTTGGGAGGAGCGCAACAAGAGGATTTTTTAGAAGAGAACCAGAAGTATCAACTCTCTTTTTAGAAGGTTTCAAGTCCTGTTCTTCATCATCTTCCACTTCTATAAGAAGGATCACTCCCTCTTGCATATTGGATAGAGGGGCTGCTTTGATAATGGGGAGGTCTTCATTCTGTAATGGTCTCATCTTGTATAACAGGAGATATTGCATCCTTTTAGTTGAAACAACAATAGGTTGTCAAGCTGGAAATGCATGACTCATTTTCTCTTGGCTTCTAATCCTTCATCATCATTTTGTAATGGTCTAATCCTTGGTGTGTTAAACCTCCATTGCTGATGGCTCTACATGCTCTTTCATGTGGCCTTATCTCATTGGTTGGATCTACTTCTGCAAGGATGGGCATGCTTTAATTGCATGGAAGGTTTTATTCGTTGCAAGGATCGGCATGCTTAATTTGCATGGCTGGTAGCTGTCCTCACATTAATGGCTGGAATTCTGTATGGCTGCATGGCTTCCATTTGTGCTCCTTGGCTTGTCTACTATAAGGTACAGCATGTCAGTTCCTGATATGGTCTCTCTTGCTAATGATTCATTCCTCAATCTGTCCTACAGCTGTTCTTGTCATTCGGTGGTGTCTCTACATGGCTGGGCTGCATGCATAGCATGGGGGTTAAGCGGCTATCCTTGCCACCTATCCTACGGTTTTGCTTTTGCATGAATAATTGGCAGTTTCTCTGCATGGCTGGGACGTCTTCTCCCCCTATCTTGGCTTGATTTCCCTTGTCTTAACTTGGCTGCCTAGTAGTTATTCTCAATGGTATGTGAGCCATATCTTTTATATTGTTTGTCTGAAGTGTGGCTTCTATTGGCCTTAGGTTAATTATTTTATGTCTTTATCAATGGGAACTTATTCCCATTTTGGTTTAGGGTCTCTGTTGCCCTCTATCTATACATATTCTGTGCTTGCTACTTTTGGTGGCTTTACTTCTTTTGATCTTAATATATATTCTTACATTTAACCAAAAAAGATATCAATAGCTTTCAAATCACAAACTTGTATCCATTATCAAAACCATGGAAGCCCTAAAAAATGCTTCAGCATAACACAACATCTATGATCTCCATTCCACCCTTCATATTCTTAATCAATCTCAGAATGAGATTCACAAGGGCAACAAGAGTTCACAATCAAAGAAGCTGGCCATTATTATACCTAATCCAGAGAAATTTCACAATTCAAACTTTAAACAACTGATAACACATATAGTTAATATTTAAAATGAAAGCAAATGTCTCATACACATCATATACATAGTAAAAGTATATTATATAATTGCATATGATAGTGGGATGCACACAAGGAAACTGTCAGTAATAGAAGTTGAGGAAACGAAAGCACAAAGCAGCATGGTCTAGGACTCGTGAGATGAGTCAAGGACATACACTCCTCTGAAAAAATCCTTGTTGACAAACCTGCCTATAAAAATCTTGCGGAGAAGAATCAATAGAAACTCAAAGGCTGAAACTAATTAAGCAAATCAAGAAATATAAAAGACCTTCATTATAATTGAACAAGCATACATAAGAATAAGAACATTTGTTGGCCTCGTTGCAACTTTTACACTCTTTCCTACGTGACAAACAATCTAATACTTAAGTCACAAACAAGCAACAAAGAAATCTTTATAAAATAGAAATGTCGAACCAAGATTCATAAGTATACCATTGTTGAAACACAAATGGAGTTGCAAAGACCAACTCAAAACCTTAAAAACTCCCAAAAATTATGAGTTTGACTTGATACAACTGATTTCATCCACAAGGAGAACATTACAAGGATTACATGAATGACTTGGTAAAGAACTTTAATATTATTGCATTACAACACTGTCTATTTGTAATATAATACTATGACTATGTAAGGAATGCTTATGAAGGAATGTATAATCATAAACAAGACTGCAACTATTTAGGAAATACAATCATAAATTAGAGGTGCTTTACATAGAAGCAAATCACTGATGAGTTAGAGTTATGGTGATTTCCTTATATGACCCCTCAAAATGGATGTTCCATCATCAACATTGATTTTATCATGTAACAAAGTGAAACAAGACTTAGTAAGTGGTTTTATAAGTAAATCAGCAAACTGGTCATCCATGTGAACATAAGCAACACATAATTTGTCATGATGAACAAAGTCACGAACAAAGTGAAGGTCAATAGTGATATGTTTCATTCTGGGATATAGAACAAGATTGAGACTAAACTGAGTGGCACCAACGTTATCACAAAGTAGGAAAGGTAGTTCACGTAACGTGAGGCCAAGTTCATCAAGAAAAGACTTTATCCATGTAATATATCAGAAGGTGTAGTAGCAAGTGCCTTATAGTCGGCTTCTGTAGAGGAATGAGTGAAAGCCTTTTGTTTTCTAGTATGCCAATTGATAAGGTTATTACCTAGGAAAATTATATAAGCCATGATGGACCTATAATCATCAAGATGACCCCTCAAGTCAACATTAGAGAACCCCTAAAACATTGGGTGGGATTGATGACATAACAAGAGATCAAAATGAATAGTTTGTTTGATATAACGCAAGAGCCTTTTAACATGTTGCCAATACATTACTATTGGTTTGTGCATGAACTGAGCAAGATAATTGATTGCAAAAGCCAGGTCTAGATGAGTGAGCGAAAGATATTAGAGAGAGCTAATAGTGCATCTATATTCAGTGGCATTACAACTAGTTGAACCATCATCAAGCATAAGCTTAGTACACATAAACATAGGTGTGTGAACTGCCTGAGCACCAACCATATTCAACTTGGTAAAGAGATCATGGGAAATAACAGTTTTGACAAAGAAATAAACCTTGTTGAACTAGAATAACCTCCACTCCAATAAAATAATGCAAATCACTAAGTTCTTTCAGGGAAAATGTTTCACCTAAATAGGTGACAACATGTTGTAAGAATGTATCATTATTGCCCGTGAGAATTAAATTATCAATGTAGACCAATATATAGAGTAGAATATCATCTCAATAAAAAATAAATAAGGAACTATCATTCATTAAATTAAAGAAACCCAATGCAAAAAGGCTTGAGCATAATGTAGTGTACCAAGCTCTAGGCACCTGATTGAGACCATAAATAGACTTTTAAAGAGAACAAACATTATGAGGATGGGACTGATCAATAAAACCAGCAGGTTGATGCATAAACACTTGCTCAATTAACTAACTAAGAAGAAACATGTTATTAACATCGAGTTGCTTGAGAGACTGGTTATTTGATATAGCTATAGAGATGATGAGATGAATGATGGTTGGTATGATGACTAGACTGAAGGTCTTAGTATAATCAACACCTAGGCATTAATTAAATCCCTTAGCCACAAGATATGACTTAAACTAATCTAGTGTACCATCTAGATGATGTTTAATCATAAACACCCATTTACAACCAATTAAATTGGAAGTAGAAGGTCGAAGGACTAAACTCTAGGTGCCATGTAAGACTAAGATAGTAAATTCATCTATCATGGCTTTACACCACCTAGGGTTTCTAAGAGCCTGAAAGAGGTAGGAAGGTTCTAATGGTGGTGCAAGAGGATGCTTGGTAGTAGGTGAGAGTTGCTTAGGATAGAAGATATTATTTTGAGCCCAAATGATCATGGGATGACTACGAGTGGGCAGTGTAGGTGCTATATATAGAAGAGATGCAAAGGAGGATGAATTATTAGGAGGAGAAGGGGGACAAAGTCACGGTTGTTGTAACATTAGGCATGAGAGATGTAATGATAAGATTATTGACACAACCAAAAAATTAGGTTAGAAAATGCACTACTATGAGGTGAGGGCTCAAATGCACACTCGAAAAGAGAAAGGGTTGAAAAACACACTACCTAAAATGGTGGTGTCTTCTTCTAAGTGCAGGAGTGTCAAAGTAATAAATAACTAGGTAAGACTAGAGTCAAACCATAAGGAGGTGAACTATATAAAGTTGGAAACAATAAATGAAAAGGAATTAAAGAGAATTTTTGAGATGTTATATTGATATAAGGATTAAACAAGAATAAAATAATTGTCAAGGTTAAAGGATCTACTAATGGTATTTCAAACAAGTATAGTATAAACTTTTTTTATTACTCAACTGGAAACCACACACAAAAAAGGTTCCAATCGGATTATAAATTGTTAATATGATTACATTAATTATCTTATTCGAAGAATGCTAATACTTGTAAATATTATCAAGTATTCATGATTATAACTTATATTAATAAAAAATTAAGTTTCTTTCATAGCACATGTGTTGGTTATACCATACGATTGGGTTGTGAAAGTGCCAAGAATTTGTTATTCCAAGGGTTATACAATATAAATCTAGATTAACTATTTAACAAGCAAAGTATTAAAAATGAATAAGATAACAAATACAAAATAAGTCAGTATTAAATATTAAAATCCATATTGAGTTTATACTATACTTATTCTTACACCAATAGTGTAATTTTTTCACCTTGACATAATAAACTTTATTAAACATAATGAAAAAGACAAACATAAATAAACAAGATACGAACATAAATAATACTTGTAAATATTGTCAAGTATTCATGATTATAACTTATGTTAATAACAAATTAAGTTCCTTTCATAGCACATGTGTCGGTTATACCATACGGTTGGGCTATGAAAGTGTTAGATATTTGTTATACCAAGGATTATACAACATAAATCTAGATTAATTATTTGATAAGTAAAGTACTAAAAATAAATAACATAACAAATACAAAATAAGTTAGTATCAAACATTTAAAATTCATATTGAGTTTATACTATACGTATTCTTATACCATTACTGTAATCTTTTCACCTTGACATAATAAACTTAATTAAACATAATGAAAGAGACAAACATAAATAAACAAGATAAAAATATAAATAAGATATAAGGTAACTAAGTAAAGAAAAGGAAATAAAAAGCATAAACAAGAGATTAATATAAGCAAAACTTAAGCATTACTAAAATATAAAGAGAAAAAAAAAGAACATGATCTTGATTTGAAAACCATGATGACTAAATGCATGGTAAATGCCTTCTTTTATAGGCCAAAATTAAGAACTATTGATTTAATGACTAATTGTTGAGAAGGTGACTGATTAGTACTTAAAATTGTATTTGTATCCAGGTTTTATGTTATCATTTTACACTTGAAATATCAATAACTCCTTAACTAAAACATGTTTTATAATAATATATCTAATAATACAAGATACCTTTAATTTGTGGTAAATATTCATTTTAAATATAGGCCTATCACATAAATGAAAGGATTGATTGATGAATTTAAGAACTGAAATTGAAAGGACAAAGACATGGCCAAACTTAGGAAAGAGACGCCGGTTCAATCCAAACCAGAATATTATTCGGTAATTAGGTCATATCTAGAGTTGTAGATTTCAAATTTAGGTCTACTTAATATGGATGGAAAGGTAAGACATAGGCCTACAACTTTCATATAGAGCCGAAGACTTAAAAAGGCCATTTTCAAGTCCAAATTATAGCAACAACAAAGAAGTCTTAATCTATCTTCCGGTCCAAGCACTGTTCATTGTTTAGCCCATATCTGAAGTTCTAGAAGTCCAAATGATTTGAAGTTTTTACATAAGAAAGCTGAGATAATTTTCTACAACTTTTACATTTTCAAGTGGTTCTAATTTAAACGTTATCAACGATGTTTTGAGCAGACAAGAGAAGATAGGGATTGTCACCAAGTTAAGAGTTGGTCACCCACTCATCAATTAGTCATCAAATCAATAGTTCTCAATTTTGACCTATAAAAGGAGTCATTTTCCATGCATTTAGGCATCTTGGTTTCCAAATCAAGATCATGTTCTTGCTTTCTCTCTTTGTATTTTTTGTAATATTTATGCTTTGCTTTCATTCATATCAAGTTTATGCCTTTCATTTCCTTTTCTTTACTTAGTTAACTCTTATCTTATTTATGTTCTTATTTTATTTATTTATTTTTCTTTCTTTCATTATGTTTAACTAAGTTTATTATATCAAGGTAAAAAGATTACATTAATGGGGTAAAAATAAATATAATATAAACTTAGTATGGACTTTAATGTTTGATATCAATATGTTTTTTATTTGTTATCTTGTTCACTCTTTAATACTTTGCTTGTTAAATGAATCATCTTGATTTACGTTGTATAACACTTAATACAACAAAAGCTTGGCACTTTCATAGCCCATATTATATGGTATGATCGACACTTAAGCTATGAAAGAAACTTGATTTGTTATTAAGCTATGATCGACATGTTAACAATCTATAATTTAATTGAATAAAGTGACTAATGTAATCATGTTAACAATATATAATTTAATTGAAACCTCCTTTATATGTGGTTTCAAGAATTGGTTTGTAAATAACCTTACCATTTCGAATAGTGATAACTGATTTGACTTGATCCATATGTTGACTTCTAGAATTACCTGCATTTGTATTGTATTTTCCTCTGGGATTTTGTTGTGGTTAAGATGAAAACTTACTTTTCTCTTAAAAACTAGGAGCAGACATGAATTTTGCAAGAGTAACTTGAAAATCTGTTATGCTTTGAGCAAGTTGAGTGTTGATTGTCTCTTGCTTTTCAATGAATGCATATAAAGTTTCCTCAAAATTTCTTTAAGGATGTGGAGAATAAGGACGTGCATATCCATAAGAATTTTATAAATTATGGTGTGCTTGAAACTATAGTGGTGAAGTTTGTGCATTGTCACTCTTCCAACTGATATTTTGGTGATTTCTCCAACCAGGATTATATGTTTGCGAGTATGGGTTATGATTAGGCCTTTGAAAACTATTTAAAACATATGCTTGTTCATAGAGACCTTCCTTAAAAGAAGGCAACGTTGGATTATTAGAGGATGAGTGTTTATTTATTTCACATATTTGACACACAATGTTTTCAACAAATTTTAATTGACCACTCTTTTTCAATTCTAGTGCCTCGACTTTTCTAGCTAAAGATGCAAACTTAGCTTGGAGATCATGATCTTCCCTAAGGTTGTACATACCTCCACTAGATTTATGAGGTTGAGTTTTACCCGGTGCCTTATAAATACCTACGGTGTCTTAATGTTGAGCATTTTTAGCTAACAAGTTTAAGTACTTCATTGCTTCATTAAGGTTTTTATCTTCAAAAGTTCCATTGCACATCAATTCAATCATTTGCCTATCTCTAGGTGTTAACCCTTCATAAAAATATGAAATCAATCTCCATATTTCAAAACCATAATGAGAGCAAGTATTAAGTAAGTCTCAGTACCTATCTCAATATTGGTAAAATGTTTCTCCTAGTTTTTTAGTGAAAGTGGTATGTCTTTTGAAAGAGTTTATTCTATAAGATGGAAAAAACTTCTTTAAAGGTTGTTGTTGCATTTCATCCCAAGCACGAATGGATCCTGGTTTCAAATTTTGTAGCCATGTTTTAGTTTTATCTTTTAATGAAAAAGAAAAAAGCTTTAATCTGATGATGTTCATGCTACAGTTAAAAGCATTATATATATTATAATCCTCCTTAAATTCCTTTAAATACAAGTATGGATTGAAGAAATGACATTTTTCTCCTTTTAAGCTAGATTTTAATATTCATCTCTCTTTTCTCTCACCTATCAAGGATTGAAAAAATGAAAATAAAATGTAGTATCAACATAAAATTATTAAAAATTTAAAGAACCGGGCATCTTATAACAAAAAAAAAATATAGGTTAAAAATATACTTCACAGATAAATTTGAATAGGCCATTCAGATAAATTTAAAGAACCGGCCATCTTATAACAAAAAAAATAAAAATAATAAAAGAGACACGTAGTTGATATTATAAGTCAACCCTCAGCTACAAGAAAACATTCGGTCAGGCTTTAATTTGGGTTTTTTAAAAATTAAATTCAAATTATTTTAAAATCTCATTATTACCCTTCGTAGTAAAACATGGGAGAAGGAATAGTAAAATGATATACAGTGAAAAAGGCATGCGGTTTGCATTATAGGTAATGATAAAAAATAAAAAAAGAAAAAAGAAAAAAGAAAACAAAAGGCATTCACAAGACAAAATTAACCAATTAAGATTTTTTCAAAAAGCCTTCGCCCTACACAATTTAACGGGGCTATTAGAGAACTTCGTTCACTACTTCTTCGCTCAACCAAACTTCCTCTTCCGCATTCCTTCATGAAAGGAGACCCCATAGAGAATATTTTGAACTTCGAAGCCCTCTGAAGGCTGCAAGGAGTTGCTTGTGATGCAGAGGAATCATGACAATTAAGATTTCAAGATGCAACAGGCCCTATGATGTAACGATTAAGAGATTTGACATCAAAACTCACTTTTTCTGATTTAGAGTTTGATTATTTTTATATTTCAAAAATATTTTAAAAAAATATTAAATATTAAATTTTAAATTAAGAATTTTTTAATATTTTTATATTATTTTGATGTGCTATATTAAAATAATTTTTTTTAAAAATAAAAATATTATTTTAATACATTTATGATTGAAAAATATTTTAAAAAGAAACTATTATTATATCTTTAAATACATTACGAAAAAAATAATAAAAGATAGCGAGAAGACATTATTTTGGATTCCTATTAAGAAAGAAGGTGCTTACCAAGCCCTAATAGGAACCCCTTTTTTTTTATTTTAAAATTTTTTTTGTTTGTTTTCTCAAATTAATATATGCAAATATCTGATTATAAGCCAGGAAACAGGATTCCGGAGACTTGAGCAGGCTATAACCGCTATGAATAGAAATCTTCCAATCCAGAAAACGATCACTCCTCGTCCGTTCTCTTATTTGGAATACCGTTAAAAGGAAGAATTGCTCATATTGGAAACAGACCCTCAGCCTACTTAAATCAACGAAGGAGAGATTGAACTAAGACTGACAAGCCCAATAATTCTTTGTTCAATTTTTGCAATCGTTGTTTCAATAACTATCTTGAGTAGAGGTTTTTGTTTTTAATGTTTATGCTTTTTATTTTTTTTACTATATATATATATATTTTTTTTATGTTATTTATTTATAATTTATTTATTCATTATATTTATCTAAGTTTATTATGTCAAAATGAAAAGGTTATACTGATGGTGTAAGAATAAGAATAGTATAAAATAAACATAGACTTTAATGTTTGATATTAATATATTTTATATTTGTTATTTTGTTCACTTTTAATATTTTGATTGTTAAATGGTTAAACTAAATTTATATTGTATAACAAATACTTTGCACTTTCATAACCCAACTATATGGTATAACCTATACCTAAACTATAAAATAAACTTAATTTATTATTAACATAAGTTATAATCATGACTACCTAACAATATTTACAAGTATTAGCATTATTCGAATAAGATAACTAATATAATCATGGTAACCATTTATAATTTGTTTGAAACCTTCTTTTTATATGGTTTGTAGTTAAGTAATAAAAAGAGTTTATATTATACTTATTTGAAATACCATTAGTTGATCTTTTAACTTTAACATTTGTTTTTATTATTGATTAATCCTAACATAATTGTACAATCTCACAATCTCAAAGTTCTCTTTAACTTTTTATTATTGTTGTTGTTGTTTTTGTCATATTGTTGTTATTGTTATTGTTATTGTTATTGTTGTTTATAATTTATATAGTTAACCTCCATATAATTCGACATCAGTCTTGTTAGGTTATTTATTACTTTGACACTCTTGCATTTAGAAGAAGACATTAATATTTTGATCGTGTCAAGTTTTTTGCATCATTACTAAAGAGATAAATTCTTGTCTAAATTATAATTTTTATTTTATTTTCTCTTTTTACTTGTATCTAACATTGTTTTTTTTGTTTTCTTCTTCCTTTTATTCTCTTCATACATGTGAATGAGAGAGTTTGGTCACGTACATTAAGTGATAGACCTTGTAGGGTATCCTTATCATTTTCAAAAAATATAGCCGAAAAAGATAACTAGTCACTTTATAATAAGAATAATGAAAATAATTGTATCAGAACACTTAGAGACTATACAAATCTTACAAGAATAAGTACATCATCATGCATAGTTTCCCCCCCTAATACATCTTATTTTAATTTTAAACTAGGCATTATTCAACTTTTACCTTCTTTTCATGTCTTAGATCTAAAAAATCCATACTTACATTTAAAAAAATTTGAGGAGGCTATAATAACTTGAATTATAACATGAACACCAGTAGATTAAAGTTTTTTTTTTTATTAAAAGATAAAATTAAAACATGGCTATAAAATTTGAGACTAGGATTCATTCATGCTTAGGATGAATGTAATAATAATTTTTAAGAAAGTTTTTTTCATCTCATAGAATAAACTTTTTCAAAAAATTAATCGTCACTTTCACTCAAAAAGCAGGAGAAATATTTTGCCAATATTAGGATAGGTATCGAGCTTTGCTTAATACTTGCCCTTATTATGGTTTTGAAATACGGAGATTAGTTTCATATTTTTATGAAAGGTTAACACCTAAAGATAGGCAAATGGTGGAATTGATATGCAATGAAACTTTTGAAAATAAAGATCATAATGAAACAATGAAGTACTTAGACTTGCTAGCTAAAAATGCTTAAATTTAGGACACTATCGACACTTATAAGGTATCGGATAAAACTTAACCTTATTTATCTGGTGGAGGAATGTACAACCTCAAAGAAGATCATAACCTTTAAGTTAAGTTTGCATCTTTAGCTAGGAAAGTCGAGGTATTAGAATTAAAAAAGAGTGATTATTCAAAATCTATTTAAGATATTGAATGTAAAATCTATGAAACTAATTAAGACTCAACTAATCACTGTCCAAATTTACCTCATTTTAGAGAATGCCTTCATGAGCAAGCTCATGTTTTAAATAGTTTTTAAAAGTTCAATCATAACATATACTCGCAAGTATACAACACTAAGAGAAATCACCTAAATTTCAGTTGGAAAAATGATAACAAAAATGCACAAACTTCACAGCCACCATTTCAAGCAACATAATTTCTAAAATTCTAATGAACATGCATTTCCTTATGCTCCACCTCCTAGAAGAAATCTTAAGGAAACATTGCATGCATTGATTAAAAAGCAAAAGACAATCAATACTCAACTTGATCAAAGCATAACAAATTTTAAAGATACTCTTGCAAAATTGATAAATGCTCTTAGTTTTCAAGAAAAATATAAGTTTTTATCTCAACCACAACAAAATCTTAAGGGGTAATACAATGCAAATACAAATAGTACCAGAAACCAACATATTAATTAAGTTAAATCAGTCATTACTCTTTATAGTGATAAGGTTATTGAAAACCACACTCTTGAATCTTGTGAGAAAGATGATGAGTCAATCTTTAAAGATAAGGGAGGGGTTGAATCAGAACAATACAAAGAAAAGATCAATTCTCCGTTAGCACTTCCATTTCCTCATTAAATGACCAAACAAAGACAAGTTAATCACAACTCTCAATTCTTTGAAACTTTCAAACAGGTAAGGATCAATATACCTTTGTATAGGTACCTTTCTATGCTAAATTTTTGAAAGATCTATGTATTGTGAAAAGAAAACTGAATGTGAAAAAAAAACCTTTTTTAGCCGAACAAGTAAGTGTCATTCTTCAAAACAATAATGCTTTGAAATATAAAGACCCTAGTTATTCTATAATTTCTTCTTTTATTGAATAATATAAAATTAAAAAAAGCTTTACTTGATCTTAGAGCTAGTGTGAATTTACTTCAATATTCAATCTTTTAGAGTCTTCATCTAGGTGAGTTAAAACCAACTTCTATAACTCTCTTACTTGTTGATAAATCTGTAAAGGTGTCTAGAGGAATAGTTGAAGATGTGTTAGTGATTAGTACATAAAAGTTTATTTTTTTATTAAGGTTTTATGTTATCATTTTGCACTTCAAGTATCAATAACTCTTTAACTAAAACATGTTTTATAATAACATATCAATAATATAAGATACATTTAATATATGATAAATATTCATTTTAAAGGCAGGCATATCATATAAATGAAAGGATTGATTGATGAATTTAAGAACTAAAATTGAAATGACTAAATGATGGCCAAATTTAGAAAAAAGATGTTGACACGACTAAAAGATTGATGTCTTTCTCCCAAGTGTAGGAATGTCAAAGTAATAAATAACTCAGCAAGACCAGGGTCGAACCATAGGGAGGTTAGTTGTACAAATTATAAACAACAACAATAACAGTAGCAATAATAATATTAGTAGTAGTAATAGTAGTAAAGAAGAAGAAGAAAAATTGATGAGAACTTTGAGATGGAAAATTAAAGTAAGGATTAAATAATGATAATAACAAATATCAAGGTTAGAGGTTCCACTAATGGTATGTCAAACAAGTATAGTATAAACTCTTATTATTCAATTGTAAATCACACACAAAGTAGGTTCCAATCAGATTATAGATTGTTAACATAATTACATTAGTCATCTTATTCGATTAATGCTAATACTTGTAAATTTTTTCAAGCATTCATGATTATAACTTATGTTAACAACAAATCAAGTTCCTTTCATAGCTCAGGTGTCGGTTATACCATCCACTATGGGCTATGAAAGTGTCAAACATTTGTTGTACCAATTGTTATACAACATAAATCTAGATTAGTCATTTAACAAACTGCTTGACCGCTTTTTATGATCGGCTTGTTTTAACTCGCAAGTGCACGAGTGTGCGATGTAGCAATTAACTCGGTAAGATCGAGGTCATATCCACAGAGAGCTAGATCTGGAAATTAAGCTAGGTAACAAAAAAAACAACTCAAGAGAAATTAAATTAACAATAACTTGGTTGGAAATAATTGATGGATTTGTTTTCAAAGATGAAAAAGTGTAAATAGATTTTAAATGACAAGAAAAAGTAAGTCTTGGTCCAAATCAATTTTAATGGTGATGTATTGGTGATTCCTTCAAGATATATAAGATAACTCAACCTAATATCAACGATGGTGATATTAGATCGGAAGATATTACAATGAAGTTTAAAAGGATGCAGATTAATTATTGCTTAAGAATGAACAAGTATTTTCATATTAAGTAAGACATTGAATCAAGCAATCTCTATACCAAAACTAAAGTTTGTGCATAAAAATTCAAGATTATAACATTACCTAAATGGTTTCTAAAGTTTCTTTGCAATGATAAATCATTCATGAAGAAAATGAAAAGATAAACATTAAGATTCATTCATATCTTAAAGAACTCACCTCAACCACCATCATCCTTGATTTGGATCCAAGAAAGAGATTAGCCAACCATGATTATATATAAGAACACTTCAATAAACATGAAATAACTTGAATCAAACTGAAATAATAAGTTTTACAAGCTAAAGAACCGAAATCTATAAAGAAGAACACAACACAATTTCAGTAAAAATTCAGACACAAATCTGACTCTAACTTTGGACAGACATTCGACCCTCTTAGAAGCTTTTTTTCGAGATGTCTATTAGAGACATATTTATAGGAAATTCTGTCACCTTTCCAGATCATTAAGGAACAGCTCATTTGGACACATGAGTTAAAAGTTATGGGTAAAACACCAAAAGGTGTTCTGACAAATCAAATCAGGACAGCTTTGCAACCACTTTAGTGCACGTTTTTCTTCCTCATTTATGAGTTGTCTCCTTCTTCTTTTTGACCCAAAATAATGTAAAAATATCCCCTCCAGCTTTCCATCCATGTGCTTGCCTTCTTGGATCAATGAATTACCCAAAATAAATCAATTGTTGTTGTGTGGACATGTAAGATCATGGATTGTGTTTGGGCTGATTTGAAGGTTGATTTGGGGTTGATTTAGGGCTGATTTGGGGCTGATTTTGGGCTGAATTTGAACATCAAATAAGTATACAAATGTAGTTATTATTTGGGCTAAGATTGACATTGCAACCTTGAGTGTTTAATGGTTGAAGTTTGCACACAACATAAGGCAAGTTTAGGCTTGAAATAGATCATATGATATTCTTTTCTAGAATTAGAATAGAATTGATTTTTGGGACAAATTTGGAGCACTTATTTCAACCAAGATTTGCTTCAATCTTCAACTAAATATCTCTTCAATTCTTTGTTCTCAATTCCGATGTTGAATTTCTTGAATTAATTCATTTAAGCTCCAAAAACCTATCAAAACATTAAAACAAACTTCATTACTAAAAAACACATCAATTATTATAAAAAGACCAAATAAAAACAATAAATACATATGTAAAATAAGAGACTTAATGATACTTTTGATGCACAATCACAAGCAAAGTGTTAAAGAGTGAACAAGATAACAAATATAAAACATGTTAATATCAAACATTAAAATCCATATTAAGTTTATACTATACTTATTCTTACACCATTAGTGTAACCTTTTCACCTTGACATAAAAAACTTAGCTAGACATAATGAAAGAAAGAAAAATAGATAAACAAAATAAGAACATAAATAAGATAAGAGTTACCAAAGCAAAGGAAATGAATTGAGAGGCATAAACTTGATATTAATGAAAGCAAAGCATAAACATTACAAAAAATACAAAGAGAGACAACAAGAGCATGATCTTGATCTCGACAACAAGATGCCTAAATGCATAGGAAATGCCTCCTTTCATGACCAAAGATTGTAGTTGGTCAATCAATTGTTCAGCAGTAGCAGCAGAGATTATGATTTGTCGTGCAGAAGATGTTAGAAATTCCTCCACAGCGTGATCAAGAAAAGACAACAACTTATCATAATAACCATTAACATTTAACAAACCTATGGGTTTATGGTGAATGTCCAGTTGGGCCCAAGAGGAAATATGAAAGATCTCTTCCAATGTGCCTAGACCACCTGGTAAAGCAATGAGGGCATCAACATGGTTAAACATTGCATTCATTTGAGTTGACATTGTAGAGACCTAAAGTTCCTCTCCAATTATTTTTTCAATGATGTTCTCTTATGCTAAAGCTTCAGGGACGACCTCCAAAACTTGACTACCTCTCATTAACCCAAGACTGCCTCCCCTATACACTAAATGAATCTTTCTCTCAGTTAGCACTTGACCAAGATGATTTGCTGATTCTAAAAACTCCTTTTCTTTTCTAGGACTAGATCCACCGAAAACACAAATATTTCTTATATGATGACCTGAGGAACTTGCCATTTCTACACACTTCTGTATTTGTTAAAAGTATGGGTTGAGTAGAAATGAAAGGAAAGAAGAGAGGGTTTTATAGATGAGAAATTAAAAAGGCAATCATACCACCTTTATGTAGGCCAACTAGAGTCTCTCTCTCACACACACACACACTCTCTCTTTATTTATTTGTTTATTTACTTTTAGAAAAACATATGTATATACAAGTAGTTGTGATTGTGACTCACATCTTCCCTTGGTTTTACGTCCAAGAACAGCTTAAACGCCCTCTATGGGTTAGGGATAGGCTTTCCATCCAGTTTTCTTAAAAAATTGGCAAATAGGGTCTTTTTTAGTCAGATTCCCAAGACTAAGGCGATCATGTTCTTTATGAAATAGTGGCTATAAATCATGAATTGCATGATACATATCTCCACTAAGATGTGTCTCAAGAGTTAATAGAAGGTTATCTAAAGACTCGTTACTTAGGTCATCCTTAATGAATTGTATTTTATCTTCACGGTTTCTAGATATCCTTCCTAAAGAACGACATTGTTTGTTTCTTTGCAAAAGTGCTTTTACTTGTTCCAGGCGTGTGTGAAATGAAGGAGTTAGAGGACTCACCTGATAATCGGACCTTTACTTCAATCAACCAGCGAGTATCTTCGAGAATTTCATGATTCACTAACAATCTCAATCTTGTACATCTAGCAAGATAAATTTTTGTAATTGCATTCTGAGGCAGAGTGGGAAAATACTTTTTCAATTTTTCAAGAATAGTATCCATTTTCAAATGAGAATTGGAAGAGAGATTAAAGAATTGCACAAATATAGACAGATATCAGTTATTGTAGGAAACTAAAAGAACCGACTTAAGTCACGAAGTACTGTTATCTGTCATTTGACTAGGGTAAGAGAAACTAGAAAAAATCACTCAAAAAGAAACACACAAAAAAAAGTCAATCTTTATATACAGGATCACCCAATTCAATAGAGTCATGTTCAACTGAAAAATTATCAAAATAAACTTTCAAATGTTGTCCATTTACCTTGAAAACATTGCTAGTCTTTGGATTCTCGATGTCGTAGGCCCCATATGGATGCACATGTTTCACAATAAAATGACCGCTCCATCTTGATCTTAATTTTCCAGGAAATAAATGCAGTCGAGAATTATAAAGCAAGACTTTTTGACTAACATTGAATGTTTTTCTCAGTATATTCTTGTCATGAAACTCTTTGATTCTTGCTTTATGAATTCTTGAATTTTCATATGCATCATTTCTTATTTCCTCAAGCTCATTTATTTGTAACTTTCACAGGTGAGTAGCATCATCCAGATTTGAATTGAAAGCTTTAATAGCCCAATAAGCTTTATGTTTAAGTTCCACAAGCAAGTGACAAGGTTTTCCGTAGACTAGTCTATAAGGTGACATACCTAATGATGTTTTATAAGCAGTTCGATAAGCCCAAAGTGCATCATTAAGTCTTAAAGACCAATCTTTCCTATTAGGGTTCACTGTTTTCTCCAAAATGTGTTTGATCTCCCTATTAGCAAACTCTACTTATCTACTTGTTTGAGGGTGATAAGGGGTGGCAACTTTGTGTGTGATTCCATATTTCTTCATTAAAGACTCAAATGGCTTGTTGCAGAAATGTGTTCCACCATCACTTATTATGGCTCGAGGGACTCCAAATCGACTCAAAATATTTTCTTTCAAAAACTTTATCACTGTTTTGTGATCATTGTTTCGACTTGGAATTGCCTTTATCCATTTTAAAACATAATCTACCGTGACTAAATGTACATGAAACTAAATGATGGAGGAAATGGACCCATGAAATCTATACCCCAACAGTCAAAGATCTCAATGACAAGAATAGGATTTAAAGGCATCATGTGATGTTTTAAAATTGATCCCAACTTTTGACAATTTTCACAAGACTTGCAGAAAGCATGTGAGTCTTTGAACATGGTGGGCCAATAAAATCCACTTTGTAAGATTTTTGCAGTTGTCTTTCTTGATGAGAAATGGCCCCCACATGCCTCAGAATGACAAAATTTAATGACACTACTTACCTCATTGTTAGGAATGCATCTTCAAAATATTTGATCAGGACTATATTTGAATAAATAAGGGTTATCCCAATAAAAGTTCTTCACTTCATTCAAGAACTTTCTTTTATTTTGGGTGCTCCAATGAGTTGGCAATTGTCCTAAAACAAGAAAATTGACAATATTAGCAAACCAAGGCATTGTAGAGATAAAAAGTAAAGATTCATTGGGAAAGTAGTCATCGATTGGTGTGATGCCAATTTTTAAATTTGTTGTCAATCTTGACAAGTGATCTGCGATAATATTTTTGCTGCCTTTCTTATCTTTGATTGTGATATCAAATTCTTGAAGTAACAAAATCCACTACACCAATCTAACCTTAGAATCTTTCTTAGAAAGAAGATATTTCAATATTGCATGATCACTAAAAATATTAAATTCTTGAAGTAACAAAATCCAGTACACCAATCTAACCTTAGAATCTTTCTTAGAAAGAAAATATTTCAATGCTGCATGATCACTAAAAACAACAACAGGTGAGCCAACAAGATAAGCCTTGAATGTTTCACATGTAAATATTACTACAAGTAATTCTTTTTCAGTAGTGGTATAATTCATTTGAGCACTATTTAAAGTTTTACTAGTACAGTAAATTACATAAGGTTTTTTATTTTTTCTTTGTCCCAAAATAGCACCTACGGCATAATCACTAGCATCACACATTATTTCAAAAGGTAATGACCAATCAGGAGGTTGAATGACAGGAACACAAGTAAGCAAGTTTTTAAGTTTAACAAACGCCTTTTCACAATGTTCAGTCCATTCAAAAATATTATCCTTTGTTAGAAGGTTACTTAAGGGCTTAGATATTATGCTAAAATCTTTGATGAACCTTCTATAAAAACTAGCATGTCCTAAGAATGATCTAACATCTTTAATAGATTTTAGTGTTGACAAGTTTGCAATTAACTTGATTTTAGATTTGTCAACCTCAATTCCTTTTGATGAAACAATGTGACCAAGTACAATGCTGTTTGTTACCATAAAGTGACATTTTTCCCAATTCAACACAAGATTCTTTTCTTCACACCTGGTCAAAACCTTTTCTAAGTTAGTCAAACAATTATCAAATGAATCATCAAAAATAAAAAAATCATCCATGAAAATCTCAAGAAAATGTTCAACCATATCACTAAATATACTAAGCATGCATCTTTGAAATATGGTTGGTGCGTTACATAATCCAAAAGGCATCCTTCAATATACAAAAGTACCAAATAGATATGTGAAAGTAGTCTTCTCTTGATCTTCCAATGCAATTTCAATTCGGTTGTAACTCGAATAGCCATCTAGGAAATAATAAAATTCATGACC
Source organism: Populus ilicifolia (assembly GCA_015708895.1). NCBI lineage: Eukaryota > Viridiplantae > Streptophyta > Magnoliopsida > Malpighiales > Salicaceae > Populus > Populus ilicifolia. Next base: position 26,230 of record SRLM01001596.1, on the reverse strand, counting down.
TGCAACTCTTTCTAGGATTTGATCCATGAAAGGTAAAGAAAAATGATCTTTTCTAGTCATTGAATTAAGTTTCCTATAGTCAATGCACATGCACCAACCGGTAACAGTTCTAGTGGAAATTAACTCATTGTTCTTATTTGTTATCACAGTGACTCCAGACTTCTTGGGTACAACTTGGGTAGGACTTACCCATTTGCTATCAGAAAAAGGATAAATGATTTCATTATCTAGAAGCTTAATGACTTCATTTTTCACTACTTCTTTCATATTAGGATTTAGCCTTCGTTGCATTTCTCTAGAGGTTTTAACATTTTCCTCTAAATAAATTTTATGTGTACAAATTAAAGGACTAATTCCTTTTATATCAGCTATGGTCCATCCTAATGCATTTTTGTGCATTTTCAAAGTTTGTAATAACTTACCTTCTTGATGTGCATTAAGTTTGGAAGAGATTATTACCAGAAAAGTTTCATTTTCTCCTAAAAATGAGTATTTGAGATTGGATGGCAACGACTTCAAATCAAGTTTGGGTGGTTGAACACTTGAAGGTATGGATTTAATTTGATCGTGGTGGCAATTCCTCAATTTATGGCCTCCAATTACTTGTCTTTGATTCTTCCTGAAAATAAATCATTTGCAAATCATCAGATTCATCAATCTTAGTTTCACTAGAAGTGGTTGGAAATTGATCATGAATTAATTTTTCAGTGAAGTCCACTTCCTGTAAATCATTATCATCTCTAGGTTGCTTGCAAATGTTAAAAATATTCCTTTCCAATGTCATGTTTCTAAAGATAGCTTCATCAGTCCATTTCTACAATAATCAATGCGTTAGAAGTTACAAGAAATGGACATTCTAAAATAACAGGAAATGAATTACATACTTCTACAGGTTGTGTGTCCAAGAAAATAAAATCCACAGGATAAATGAATTTATCAACTTGTACTAACACATCTTCAATTATTCCTCTAGGTACTTTTATAGATCATCGATAAGTAAAAGAGTTATAGAAGTTGGTTTTAACTCACCTACATTGAGACTTTGAAAAACTAAATATGAAAGTAAATTTACACTAGCACCAAGATCAAGTAAGGCTCTTTCAATTTTATGCTCTCTAATAAAGCAAGAAATTGTAGGACAACCAGGGTTTTTATATTTCGAATCATAGGGAGGTTAATTGTATAAATTACAAACAACAATTATAAACAACAAAAATAGTAACAATAACAACAACAATAATAGTAGCAATAATAATACTAACAGTAGTAGTAATAGTAGTAGTAGTAGTACTACTACTAATAATAATAATCATAACAATAATAATAAAGAAGAAGAAGAAAAATTGTTGAGAACTTTGAGATAGAAAATTAAAGTAAGGATTAAACAATGATAATAACAAATGTCAAGGTTAGAGGTTCCACTAATCATATGTCAAACAAGTATAGTATAAACTCTTATTATTCAATTGGAAACCACACACAAAGGAGGTTCCAATCAGATTATAAATTGTTAACATGATTACATTAGTCATCTTATTCAATTAATGCTAATACTTGTCAATTTTGTCAAGCATTCATGATTATAACTTATATTAACAACAAATCAAGTTCCTTTTATAGCTCAGGTGTCGGTTATACCATACAGTATAGGCAATGAAAGTGGCCAGCATTTGTTGTACCAATTGTTGTACAACATAAAATATAAAGAGTGAACAAGATAACAAATATAAAATATGTTAATATCAAACATTAAAGTCCATATTAAGTTTATACTATACTTATTCTTACACCATTAGTGTAACCTTTTCACCTTGACATAAAAAACTTAGCTAGACATAATGAAAGAAAAAAAAATAGATAAACAAAATAAGAATATAAATAAGATAAGAGTTACCAAAGCAAAGGAAAGGAATTGAGAGGCATAAACTTGATATTAATGAAAGCAAAGCATAAACATTACAAAAAATACAAAGAGAGAAAACAAGAGCATGATCTTGATCTTGACACCAAAATGCCTAAATGCATGGCAAATGCCTCCTTTTATAGGTCAAAATTGGGAACTATTGATTTGATGACTAATTGATGAGTAGGTGGTCAACTCTTGATTTGGTGACAATCCTTATCTTCTCTTATCTGCCTAAAACGTCATTGATAACGTCAAAATTGGAGCCACTTGAAAAATAAAAGTTGTAGGAAATTGTCTCAGTTTTCTTGTGTATAACATTCAGCTCATTTCGACTTCTAGAACTCTAGATATGGCCAAAATACTAAACAGTGCTTGGGTTGGAGGACAGATTCGGGCTTCTTTATTGTTGCAACAATTTGGACTTAAAAATAGCCTTTTTAGATCTTGGGCTCTATATGAAAGTTATAGGTCTATGTCTTACCTTTCCATCCATATAAAGAAAACCTAAATCTGAGATCTATAGCTCTAGATATGACCGTATTACCGAACAGTACTCTGGTTTGGATTGCACTGACATCTCTTTTCTAAGTTTGGTCATCTCTTTATCCTTTCTATTTTAGTTCTTAAATTCATCAATCAATCATTTCATTTATATGGTAGGCCTGTATTTAAAATGAACATTTACCATAAATTAAAGGTATCTTATATTATTAGATATATTATCATAAAACATGCTTTAGTGCAAAATGATGCTATAAAACCTTGATAAAAATACACTTTTAAGTATTAATCAGATGTCGATACAGTCCAAATCGAAATACTATTCGGTAATTAAGTTATATTTAGAGCTGTAAATCTCAAATTTAACTCTACTTTATATAGATGGAAAGGTAAGATATAGGCCTACAACTTTCATATAGAGCCCAATACTTAAAAAGACCTTTTTCAAGTCCAAATTATAGCAATAACAAAGAAGTCCAAATCTATCCACCAGCCTGAGCACTGTTCAATGTTTGGCCTAAATCTGGAGTTCTAGAAGTCGAAATGACCTCAATTTTTTACCCTAGAAAGTACAGACAATTTCCTACAACTTTTATATTTCAATTGGTTTCAATTTTGATGTTATCAATGACGTTTTGGGCAGACAAAAGAAGATAAAAATTATCACCAAGTCAAGAGTTGGCCACGTACTTATCAATTAGTCATCCAATCAATAGTTCCTAATTTTGTCCTATAAAAGGTGGCATTTATCATGCATTTAGACATCTTGATTTCCAGATCAAGATCATGCTTTTGTCTTCTCTCTTTGTATTTTTTTTTATGTTTATGCTTTGCTTTTATTAATATTAAGTTTATGCTTTTCATTTCCTCTCATTTACTTAGTTAACTTTTATCTTATTTATATTCTTATTTTGTTTATCTATTTTTCTTTCTTTCATTATATTTAGCTAAGTTTATTATGTAAAGGTGAAAAGGTTACACTAATGGTGTAAGAATAAGTACATTGTAAACTTAATATGAACTTTATTGTTAGATACTAACATGTTTTGTATTTGTTATTTTGTTCACTCTTTAATACTTTGCTTGTTAAATGACTAATCTAGATTTATATTGTATAACACTCGGTACATCAAATGCATGACACTTTCATAACCCATAATGTATGGTATAACTGACTCCTGAGTTATGAATGAAACTTGATTTGTTATTAACATAACTTATAATCATGAATGCCTGATGAGATTACGAGTATTAACATTAATCGAATAAGATAACTAATATAATCATGTTAACAATTTATAATTTGATTGGAACCTCTTTTGTGTGTGGTTTCCAATTGAATAATAAAAGTTTATACTATACTTGTTTGGCATACCATTAGTGTGATCCTCTAACCTTGATATTTATTGTTATCATTGTTTAATCCTTACATTAATCTTTCATTTCAAAGTTCTCATCAACTTCTTCTTCTTCTTCCTATTTATTACTACTACTACTACTACTACAACAAGAACAACAACAACTATTATTATTATTATTATTATTATTATTATTATTGTTGTTGTTATTGTTATTGTTATTGTTATTGTTTATAATTTGTACAATTAACATCCACGTGGTTCGACCCCGGTTTTGCTAGGTTATTTATTTCTTCAACACTCCGATACTTAAGAGAAGACATCAATCTTTTGGTTGTGTCAAGTTTTTGGCATTGGAGTCATGAAGGTAAGTTTTTGTACAAATTATAATATTTATTTTATTTTTTCTTTTCATTTTTCTTGTATATAACTTTGTCTCTTTTCTCTTCTTTCTTCTTGTTTTGTTTTCTTCTTTCTTTTATTCTATTCCTACACGTGCATAAGAGTATGGTCACGTATATCAAGTGGTAGACTTTCTAGAGTATCCTCATCATTTTTAGAAAATATGGTCGAAGAAGATAATCAATCACTTCATAATAAGAATAATGAGAATAATTGTCTTAAAACACTTAAAGATAACATGAATCCCACAAGAACAAGTGCACCATCATGCATAGGTTTTCCTCCTCATACATCTCATTTTAATTTTAAACCAAACATTATTCAACTTTTACCTTCCTTTCATGGCTTAGATTTAGAAAATTCATAATTACATTTAAGGGAATTTGAGGAGGTCTTTAACACCTATAATGACTCAAATTATAACATGAACAACATCAAATTAAAGCTTTTCCTTTTTCATTAAAAGATAAAGCTAAAACATAGCTACAAAATTTTAGACCAAGATCCATTCGTGCTTGGGATGAAATGCAACTATAATTTTTAAAGAAGTTTCTCCCATCTCATAAAACAAACTCTTTCAAAAGATAAATCACCACTTTCACTCAAAAACCAGGAGAAAATTTTTACCAATGTTGGCATAGGTATCGAGACTTGCTTAATACTTGCCCTCATTATGGTTTTGAAACATGGAGATTGGTTTTACATTTCTATGAAGGGTTAACACCTAGATATAGGCAAATGGTTAAATTGATATGCAATGAAACTTTTAAAGATAAAGACCCTAATGAAGCAATGAAATACTTAGACTTGTTAGTTGAAAATACTCAAAATTAGGACACCGTTGGTTCTGATGAAGCACCAAGTAAAACTCAACTTTATACATCTAGTGGATGTATGTACAACCTTAGGGAAGATCATGATCTCCAAGTCAAGTTTGCATCTTTAGCTAGAAAAGTCGAGGCATTAGAATTGAAAAAGAGTGGTCCATTAAAATCTATTGAAAACATTATGTGTCAAATATGTGAAACAAATGAATACTCAACCAATGACTACCCAACCTTGCCTTCTTTTAAGAAATTTCTCCATGAACATGTTCATGCTTTAAACAGTTTCTAAGGGGCCAACCACAACCCATATTCACAAACATACAATTTTGGTTGGAAAAATCACCCAAATTTTAGTTGGAAGAGTGATAATAACAATGTATAAACTTCACAACCACCGTTTCAAGCACACCAGAATTTTTAAAATTCTCATGGATATGCACCTACTTATGCTCCACTTCTTATAAGAAATTTTGAGGAAACTTTGTATGCATTCATTGAAAAGCAAGAGACAATTGACATTCAACTTGCTAAAAGTATGATATATTTTGGAAATAAATAGTTTTTTTTAAAATAAATAAATAAAGAGAGAGTGTTTGTGTGTGTGAGAGAGAGAGAGACTCCAACTAGCCTATATAAAGGTGGTATGATTGCCTTTTTAATTTCTCATCTATAAAATCCTCTCTGTCTTCCTTTCATTTCTACTCAACCCATAAATTCAAAAAATATAGAAATGCGTAGAAATAACAAGTTTCTCAAGTCATCACATAAGAATTCTTTGTGTTTTTGGTGGATCTAGTCCTAGAAAAGAAAAGGAGTTTTTAGAATCAACAAATCATCTTAGTCAAGTGCTAGCTGAGAGAAAGATTCATTTAGTATATGGGGAAGGTAGTTTTGGGTTAATGGGAGGTGTGTAAATAGTTGCATTTTTAAGAGGTAGTCAAGTTTTAGGGTTCATCCTCGAAGCTTTAGCACAAAGGGACATCAGTGGAAAAACAATTGGAGAGGAATTACAAGCTCTATAATGTTTGCTGATTGATACTTAAAAGTGTATTTTTATCAAGGTTTTATATCATTATTTTGCACTTGAAATATCAATAACTCCTTTACTAAAGCATATTTTATAATAATATATCTAATAATATAAAATACCTTTAATTTATGGTAAATGTTCATTTTAAATGCAAGCCTATCACATAAATAAAAGAATTAATTGATGAATTTAAGAACTAAAATTGAAAGGACAAAGAGATGGCCAAACTTAGAAAAGAGATGTCGGTGCAGTCCAAACCAGAACACTGTTTAGTAATTGGATCATATCTAGAGCTGTAGATTTCAGATTTACGTTTACTTTATATGGATGAAAAGATAAAACATAGGCCTACAACTTTCATATAGAGCTGAAGATCTAAAAAGGTCATTTTCAAGTTCAAATTAGAGTAACAACAAAGAAGTTCGAATCTGTCCTCCAACCCGAGCACTGTTTAGTATTTTGGCCATATGACACTACAAAAAGATTGATGTCTTCTCCCAAATGCAGGAGTGTCGAAGTAATAAATAACCTGGCAAGACCGGGGTCGAACCACAGTGAGGATATTGTACAAATTATAAATAACAACAATACAACAACAACAACAACAATAATAATGATAATAATAATAGTAGTAGTAGTAGTAGTAATAAAGAAAGAGAAGAAGAAGAAGAAGATGATGATGATGATGAGATATTAAAGTAAGGATTAACAATGATAATAACAAATGTCAAGGTTAGAGGTTCCACTAATGATATGTCAAACAAGTATAGTATAAACTGTTATTGTTCAATTGGAAACCACACATAAAGGAGGTTCCAATCAGATTATAGATTGTTAACATGTTCAAGCATTCATGATTATAACTTATGTTAACAACAAATCAAGTTCCTTTCATAGCTCAGGTGTCGGTTATACCATACAGTATGAGCTATGAAAGTGCCAAGCATTTGTTGTACCAAGTGTTATACAACATAAATCAAGATTAGTCATTTAACAAGCAAAGTATTAAAGAGTGAACAAGATAACAAATATAAAATATGTTAGTATTAAACATTAAAGTCCATATTAAGTTTATACCATACTTATTCTTACACCATTAGTGTAACCTTTTCACCTTGACATAATTAACTTAGCTAAACATAATGGAAGAAAAAAAAATGGATAAACAAAATAAAAACATAAATAAGATAAGAGTTAACAAAGTAAAAGAAATGAAATGAAAGGCATAAACTTGATATTAATGAAAACAAAGCATAAAGAATACAAAAAGAGAAAACAAGAGCCTGATCTTGATCTAGACACCAAGATGCCTAAATGCATGGCAAATGCCTCCTTTTATAGGCTAAAATTGGGAATTATTAATTTGATGACTAATTGATGAGTAGATGGCCAACCCCTGACTTGGTGACAATCCTTATCTTCTCTTGTCTGCCCAAAACATCATTGATGACGTCAAAATTAGAGCCACTTGAAAACATGAAAGTTCTAGGCAATTGTCTCAGCTTTCTTATGTAAAACATTAAGCTCATTTCGACTTCTAGAACTCCAGATATGGCCAAAATACTGAACAATGCTCGGGATGGAGGACAAATTCAGGCTTTTTTGTTGTTGCAATAATTTGGACTTGAAAATGGCTTTTTTAGATCTTGGGCTCCATATGAAAGTTGTAGGCCTATATCTTACCTTTCCATCCATATAAAGTAGACCTAAATCTAAGATCTATAGCTCCAGATATGACCCAAGTACCAAATAGTGTTCCGGTTTGGATTGCACCGACATCTCTTTTCTAAGTTTGATCATCTCTTTGCCTTTGCAATTGAAGTTCTTAAATTCATCAATCAATCCTTTGATTTATGTGATAGGCCTGCATTTAAAATGGACATTTATCATAAATTAAAGGTATCTTATATTATTAGATAGATTATTATAAAACATACTTTAGTTAGGGCATTAGGTGTTAAGACACCCCTACGAGCTTAGTAACTCGGGTCGCAGATACTGATATGTAGATAGTGTAATGTGTGATCCAATATGCAACCCACAATCATATGTTGAAGGGTGTGTGTGTAAATTAAGGTTTAAGAAAACATGTTAAATAAGTATATGAGCAGACTTAAGTGATAACAATGCAAGAGTTTATAAATCTGAATATTTCAAGAAGTATTATGATAGACCTTGTTACGAATGATTACTAAGATGCATCTCAAGAGTCATAAAAGATTCTCCTTACTCTGCCATCATAGTAACAACCATTTTGTACATGTTTTATGAAATAGAAAACATAGTTTTTTTTTTAGCCACTACCCTCTCCCCCAAACTAAAACAAGACATTGTCCTCAATGTTTAAAGGTAGAAAGATAGAGTATAGAAGATATCACCTGAAATAACGAATACTCACAAACCTGAAACACACTGAAACAAATATAAGTAATAACAAAACACAATAATAAAAACAAATGAAGGCTCAAATCCAATCTAAGCTTTTTACGGGTTTCCTTGGTTGACCAATTTATGCGACTCATAGAAAGATCAATTACAGGAACGAAAGATTATAGTTGGTCAATCAATTGTTCAGCAGTAGCAGTAGAGATTATGATTTGTCGTGCAGAAGATGTTAGAAATTCTTGTTCCACAGCATGATTAAGAAAAGACAACAACTTATCATAATAACCATTAACATTTAACAAACCTATGGGTTTATGGTGAATATGCAGTTGGGCCCAAGAGGAAATATGAAATATCTCTTCCAATGTGCCTAAACCACCTGGTAAAGCAATGAAGGCATCAACATGGTTAAACATTGCATTCATTCGAGCTGACATTGTAGAGACCTGAAGTTACTCTCCAATTGTTTTTCCAATGATGTCCCCTTGTGCTAAAGCTTTGGGGACGACCCCCAAAACTTGACTACCTTCTAAAAACACAGCTACTAACACACCTCCCATTAACCCAAGACTCCCTCCCCCATATACTAAATGAATCTTTCTCTTAGCTAGCACATGACCAAGATGATTTGCTGATTCTAAAAACTCCCTTTCTTTCCCAGGACTAGATCCACCGAAAACACAAATATTTCTTATGTGATGACTTGAGAAACTTGCCATTTCTACACACTTCAGTATTTGTTAAATGTGTGGGTTGAGTAGAAATGAAAGGAAGGAAAAGAGGGTTTTATAGATGACAAATTAGAAAGGCAATCATACCACCTATATGTAGGCCAGCTAGAGTCTCTCTCTCTCTCTCTTTTTATTTATTTACCTTTTTAAAAAAGCATGTATATGTACAAGTAGTTGTGATTGTGACTCACATCTTCCCTTGGTTTCATGTCCAAGAACGACTTAAACGCTCTCTATGGGTCGAGGATAGGCTTCCCATCCAGTTTTCTTAAAAACTGGCAAACAGGGTCTTTTTTAGTCAGATTCCCAAGACTAAGTCGATCATGTTCTTTATGAAATAGTGGTCATAAATCATGAATTGCACGATGCACATCTCCACTAGGATGCGTCTCAAGAGTCAATAGAAGGTTATCTAAAGACTCCTTACTCATGCCATCCTTAATGAATTGTATTTTATCTTCACGGTTTATAGATACCATTCCTAAAAAGCAACATTGTGTATTACAAGTCCATCTAGCACATTGTTGACAAACTTTCAGTCGTTTTGCACGATGTTTCTTTGCAAAAGTGCTTTTACCTGTTCCAGGAATAAGTGAAATAAACGAGTTAGAGGACTCACCTGATAATCGGACTTTTGCTTCAATCAACCAATGAATATCTTCAGGAATTCCATGATTCATTAACAATCTCAATCTTGCACATCTAGCACGGTAAATTTTTGTAATCGCATTTTGAGGCAAAGCGGGAAAACACTTTTTTAATTTTTCAAGATTAGTGTCCATTTTCAAATGAGAATTGGAAAAGAGATTCAAAGAATTGCATAAATGTATATACAGATATCAGTTATTATGGGAAATTGAAAGAACCGACTTAAGTCACGGAGTACCGTTATCCGCCATTTGATCGAGTAAGAGAAACTAGCAAAAAAAAAATCACTCAAAAAGAAAATAATAATAATAATCAATCTTTATATACAGGATCACCCAATTCAATAGAGCCATGTTCAACTGAAAAATTGTCAAAATAAACTTTCAGACGTTGTCCATTTACCTTGAAAACATTGCTAGTCTTTGGATTCTCGATGTCGTAGGCCCCATATGGATACACATGTTTCACAATAAAAGGACCGCTCCATCTTGATCTTAATTTTCCAGGAAATAAATGCAGTCGAGAATTATAAAGCAAGACTTTTTGACCAACATTGAATGTTTTTCTCAGTATATTCTT
>SRLM01001592.1:367-16444 GCA_015708895.1 Populus ilicifolia | reverse complement strand
CTCCTGCACTTGGGAGAAGACATCAATCTCTTTGTCGTGTCATTCGACATCTATAATTTTGGCCAACTTGTTAACCTTTCAATAAACTTTCTTCTTGGATTCTATCACACTCAATAAACCCTTTAGATGTCATATTGATAACCTCGTGATCACGCAACCCATATGCAAAGATACCAATTTTTGAAAAGCCATGCAAATCAAGTTTGATAAGAGTGTGATACAAAGATAACTTGTATATAAACACCAATATTATTGGAAACAAAAAATCCCCACCCAACAATTATTGATTCATGAAAGAGAAGTATAAGGATAATGTCATAAAGTCAATTATTCTTCGATAAGTCATTTTTAATTCTTTAGAGAACCAAGAAAGAGAGATTATCCCACCAATACACAACAAGTGTGACAAATAATAAGTTTCATTAATCTGAATTCCGCAACCCTTACATGTTTGGTTATGTCTTTATTTATACTGACTCTAGACTTAAAAAAACTTTGATGGACCCCCCTTAGATGGACTTATATGAACCCCACTTGCAATTGACCCAAATAAGTAATAATAACCAAAAGACTAAGAAGAAAATAATAAAAATCCAAAAATTATCATCCTAAGTATGCTAGAATCAGATTTGTCACTCTTAAAAAGTCCCAAATAAACTAGGAGAAATATAATTTAAAACATTTGTGTTGCTGCCTGATTAGTACTTAAAAATGCATTTTTATCAAGTTTTTATATTATCATTTTACACTTGAAATATCAATAACTCTTTAACTAAAGCATGTTTTATAATAACATATCTAATAATATAAGATACCATTAATTTGTGGTAAAGCTTTATTTTAAATACAAGCTTATCACATGAATTTCAGAATTGAAATTGAAAAGACAAAGATACAGTCAAACTTTGAAAAGAGATGCTGGTCTAGTTCAAACCGGAACATTGTTTGGTAATTAGGTCATATTTGGAGCTCTAGATCTCAAATGTAGATCTACTTTATATGGATGGAAAGGTAAGACATAGGCCTATAACTTTCATGGAGCCCAAGATTTAAAAAGGCTATTTTGAAGTCCAAATTATAGCAACAACAAAGAAGTTCGAATCTATCCTACATTTCGAACACTGTTCAATGTTTGGCCTATATCTGGAGTTCTAAAAGTCCAAATGACTTTCATTTTCTTTTTCCTGGAAAGTTAAGATAATTTCTATTCGTGCTCGGGATGAAATGCAACAATAATTTTTAAAGAAGTTTTTCCTTTCTCAAAGAATAAACTCTTTCAAAAGACAAATCACAACTTTCACTAAAAAATCAAGAGAAATATTTTACCAATGATAGGTATCAAGACTTGCTTAATATTTGCCCTTATCATGATTTTGAAACATGGAGACTAGTTTCATATTTTTATGAAGGGTTAACACCTAAAGATAGACAAATGGTTAAATTGATATGTAATGGAACTTTTGAATGTAAAGACCCTGATGAAGCAATGGAGTACTTGAACTTGAACTTGTTAGTTGAAAATACTTAAAATTAGGACACCGTAGGTACTTATAAGATACCAAGTAGAACTCAACCTCATACATCTAGTGGAGATATGTGCAACCTTAGGGAAGATCATGACCTCCAAGCCAAATTTGCATTTGTAGTTAGAAAAATTAAGGCACTAGAATTGAAAAAGAATGGTTAGTTAAAATATGTTCAAGATATTATGTATCAAATCCATGAAACTAATAAACACTCAACCAATGACTGTCCAACCTCTTTCTTTTAAGGAATGTCTCCATGAACAATCTCATGCTTTAAATAGTTTTCAAAGGCTTAATCATAACCCATACTCACAAACATACAACCCTTGCAAAATTAACATCTGCTCTCAGTTTCCAAGCGAAAGGTAAGTTTCTATCTTAACCACAACAAAATCCCAAGGGGCAATACAATGCAAATGCAAATAGCTCTAGAAGCCAACACATGGATCAAGTGAAAATCAATCACTAGTTTCCATAGTGGTAAGGTTATTAAAAAAACCACTCTTGAACCTTGTGAGAAAGAAGATAAGTCAATCATTAAGGTTAAGGAAGAGATTGAATCTGAATATTGCAAAGAAAAGACTAATTCCGCGCTAGCACTTTCATTTCCTCATGCCATGACCAAATAAAGAAAAGTCAATCATAACTCTGAAATCTTTAAAACTTCAGAACAGGTGAGGATCAATATGTCCTTGCTGGATGCTATTAAATAGGTTCCTTCCTGTGCTAAATTTTTAAAAGATCTGTGCACCGTGAAGAGAAAATTGAATGTGAAAAAGAAAACATTTTTAACCGAACAAGCAGGTGTCATTCATCAGAATAATAGTGCTTTGAAATATAAAGACCCCGGTTGTCCTATAATTTCTTGCTTTATTGGAGAACATAAAATTGAAAGAGCCTTACTTGATCTTGGAGCTAGTGTGAATTTACTTCCATATTTATTTTTTTAAAGTCTCAATCTAGGTGAGTTAAAACCAACTTCTGTAACTCATTTCTTGTTGATAGATCTATAAAAGTGCCTAAAGGAATAATTAAAGATGTATTGGTAGAAGTCGACAAATTAATTTATCTTATAGATTTAATTGTCATGGACACATAACCTATTGAAACATGTAATTCATTTCTTGTTATTTTAGGATGTCCATTTCTTGCAACTTTTAATGCATTGATTAATTGTAGCAATGGATTAATGAAGCTATCATTTGAAAATATGACATTGGAGATGAATATTTTTAATATTTGCAAACAATCTAGAGATGATAATAAATTACAAGAATTAGATCATATTGAGGAATTAGTTTATGATCAACTTGAATCTAATTTAAGTAAAAATTAGTTTGATAAATCTGAAGATATACAAATGATTTATTCTCAGAAAGAAATCACATATGAAAAAGGCACCAAAAATATGATGCAGATCTTTTATCAAGAGTAACAACAGATTTAATATTCGATATTACACCAATCGATGATTATTTTCCTAACAAATCCTTATTTTCTCTTAATCCAATACCTTGGTATGATAAAAAAAAATATCAATTTTCTTGCTTCAAGAGATTTGCTAACTCATTGGAGTACCCAAGACAAAAAACATTTTGACCAAAGTGAAGAACTTTTATTAAGATGACCCTAACTTATTCAACTATTGTCCTGGTCAAATATTTTAAAGATGCGTTCTTGATAATAAGATAAGTAGTGTCATTAAACTTTGTCATTCTAAAGGATATGAGAATCATTTCTCATCCAAAAAGATAGCTGCAAAAATCTTTCAAAATAAATTTTATTGACTCACCATGTTCAAGAACACACATGCATTCAACAAAACTTGTGAAAATTATCAAAAAGTTGATACTAGTCAAAAAGTTTTGCTTTATAATTCTTGACTCTATTTATTCCCTAAACAGCTAAGATCAAGATGAAACAATCCATTTATTGAGAAACATGTGTATCATTATAGGGCCTTTGATATTGAGAATTCAAAAAATAACAATGTTTTTTATGGTAAATGGATATCGTTTAAAAGCTTACTTTGATAATTTTCCTAGTGAAAATAAATCCATTGGTTTGAATGATCTTATAGATAAATATTAATTATTATTTTTTTCTCACATTGTTTTTCTTTCTTTTTTTGTTTGTGACTCTTGGTGTGTTAGTCTCTCTTACCTCAGTTACATGGTGGATAATGTACTCCGTAACTCTTGAGTCGGTTCTTTTAGTTTTCCATGATAATTGATATCTGTGTATATATTTGTTCAATTCCTTGTTACTTCTCTCTTCTTTGCATCTCTTTTTCACTTTTCATTTTAAAAAATAGACACCACTCTTAAAAAATTAAAAAATATTTTCCCATTTTACCTCAAAATACGATTACAAAAATTTATCGGGATAGATGTGCAAGATTGAGGTTGTTAATGAACCATAGAATTCCTAAAGAGATTCGCTGGCTAATTGAAGCAAATGTCTGATTATCAGGTGAGTCTCCCAATTTTTTTTATTTCATACATCTAGGACAAGTAAAAACACTTTTACAAAGAAACGTCATGCAAAATAGCTAAAAGTCTATCATCAATGTTCCGGATGAACTTGTAATGCACAATGTTGTTTTTTAGAAATGGTATCTGTAAACCGTGAAGATAAAATATTATTTATTAAGGATGGCCTGAGTAAGGGATCTTTAGATAATCTTTAATTGACTCTTGAGACATATCCTAATGGAGATATGCATCATACAATTCATGATTTATGGCTACTATTCCATAAAAAATTATGGCTTAGAATAGTTTAAATAGTTTTTAAAAAATTAAACCCAATGGACCCCTTATATGGACTTATATGAGCTCCACTTAAAAATTAACCCAAATATTAAAAAAGAAAATAATAAAAATAACTAATATGTCATCAAATACCACCAACCCTTCTTTCCTTGTGTAATTAGGATGAATAAGGAATCTTTATAAGAAAAGGATTATGAAACATTAATGAATCCTTACCATACTTGGAGATTATATTGCAACTCATTAAAGATCCTTGTGGAATTAGAAAATTCTTAAAACCAGCTACCACATCCTTAGAGGAAAAGAATCTTAACCAAATAGGAAGTCCACAAGTCAAATAGAAGTAAATAACAAAATTCATAGAACCTCTGTTTACTAGTATTGTGGTGCCTTTCAGAACTCTGATTGACCTAAAATTTTAATCCATAGTAGGAAAACATGTATGGAGAGCCCTCATAAAATTTTAGCTTGATTCAACAATCGAATTGAAAGTTATAATTGTTGTCGTAAACCTAGACTATTACGCTTTTTATGCTTAAATCTGAATCTGACCTTCCTAGGGTTGTATCACAAGCCTGAACCATATCAATTCTTTTGTTTCTTTTGTTGTTCTCACCTCATGGTCTAAATAAGGTTATATTGGACCCTTTTTACACATGGACAAGATGTACTAGGGTCTCCTCTTGATACTCT
This sequence comes from Populus ilicifolia, assembly GCA_015708895.1. Taxonomy (NCBI): domain Eukaryota; kingdom Viridiplantae; phylum Streptophyta; class Magnoliopsida; order Malpighiales; family Salicaceae; genus Populus; species Populus ilicifolia. Next base: position 11,451 of record SRLM01001592.1, on the reverse strand, counting down.
AATGCACCTTTCAATGCTCACTTGGTTGAAACATTTAAAATCAATGCATTTAATGCTTCTTTCAATGCCTTTATCTTGGACTGAGTTATTGGACCATTTGAAACATGTAATGGGTCTTTGCTAGTGTTTCTGGGCTAATCCCCATCATCTTAGGAATTTTGACTAAAAAGGACTTTGTTTATTAATTTTTATGAAAACTAGATGAGAAACCTATCCCCAACCATAAAGGGCATTTAAGCTGTTCTTGGATGTAAAACCGAAGGAAGATGTGAGCCACAATCACAACTGCGATTTAAATCTTAGTTTGTAAAAACTTGTGTCTTTTAGTTTTATTAATAGCATAATATTTATGTTTTGTTATTTCTTATATTTGTTTAAGTGTGTTTCAAGTTTGTCAGTGTTCGGTGTTTTAAGTGATGTCTTCTATATTCTATCTTTCTACCTTAGAACATTAAGGACAATATCTTGTTTTGATTAGGTGGAGAGGGTAATAGTTCATATTAAAAAAAAAACTAACTGTTTTTTCTTTTTCATAAACCATTTGCAAATTATTGTTGCTAAGATGGCAGAATAAAGAGAAATTTTATTGACTCTTAAGACGTATCTTGGTAAATATTTTTCAATGGTTATTTATAATATTCATAACAAGGTCTATCATAAGACTTCTTGAAATATTTAGGTTTACAAACTCTTGTATTGTTATCACTTAATTTTGCTCATATATTCATTTAACATGTATTCTTAAACCTTAATTTTCACACATTTTAACATATGATTGTGGGTTGCACACTGGATTATAATATTATTTATGTTCTTTTGTTAAAGGTAACAATTAAGGAAAAATGATAGTATATAATTTGAAAAAAAAATGATGATAATAAAAATATAGATAAACTTGGTTTCGTAGCCTTCATAACCTAAGCAATTAAGCCCGAAGGAGTGTTTTAGCACCTAATACCCTAAAGTCAACTGACTTAGGAGCTATTAACCCAACGTTTGTTATATGGGTTAAGAAGAAATGCTTGAGGGAATCAAACATTGCACTATCTACGTATCAGTATTTGTAACTCGAGCTCCTAAGCTCATGGGAGTGTCTCAACATCTAATGCCCTAAAACCAACTAATCTGGGAGTCATTAGCTGAAAGCTCATTATAATAGTTAAAGATACATTGTGTTTAAGTTACATATACATATACATATATATATATATATAAACAAAGAATAAAAAAAATAAGAAAAAAAAACTCAACCCAAGGATTTTGTTTTCTTCCAAGTAAAGCCCCATAATTATGTGTTGATATATTAAGCATAAAATAAATATTTATTAATATCTTGTTTTAGAGGTATTGAGCAGATTTATAAATTTAATGAGTTTATTTATCTAAATAGATTAATGAAAGTTAAATGATGAATACCTTGCTTTGTGGAATTTGCAAATTATTTTTCTATTTTAACGATTTGATTACGAAGGACTAGTAATAAGATGATTGGGGGGTGATTAGTACTGAAAAGTATATTTTTATCAAGGTTTTATATGATCATTTTGCACTTGAAGTATCAATAACTCTTTAACTAAAACATGTTTTATAATAACATATCTAATAATATAAGATACCTTTAATTTGCAATAAATGTTCATTTTAAATGCAGGCCTATGACATAAATGAAAGGAATAATTGATGAATTTAAGAATTGAAATTGAAAGGATACGGAGATGGCCAAACTTAGAAAATAGATGTCGGTGCAATCCAAACTGGAACACTATTCATAATTGGGTTATATCTGGAGCTGTAGATCTCAGATTTAGGTCTATTTTATATGGATGAAAAGGTAAGATATAGGTCTACAACTTTCATATGAAGCCGAAGACTTAAAAAGGCTATTTTCAAGTCCAAATTATGGCAACAACAAAGAAGTCTGAATCTGTCTTTCAGCCCTAACACTGTTTAGTGTTTGACCTATGTCTAGAGTTCTAAAAGTTCAAATGACCTGAAGTTTTTATACAAGAAAGCTGAGACAATTTTCTACAACTTTGACAATTTCCTACAACTTTCATGTTTTCAAGTGACTCTAATTTTAACATTATAAATGACATTTTAGGTGGACAAGAGAAGATAAGGATTGTCACCAAGTCAAGAGTTGGCATCCACTAATCAATTAGTCATCAAATCAATAGTTTCTAATTTTGGTCTATAAAAGGAAGCATTTGTCATGCATTTAGACATCTTGGTTTCTAGATCAAAATCATGCTCTTGCTTTCTCTTTTTGTATTTTTTGTAATGTTTATGCTTTGCTTTTATTAATATCAAGTTTATGCCTTTCATTTCCTATCATTTACTTAGTTAACTTTTATCTTATTTATGTTCTTATTTTGTTTTTTGTTCTTTATATTTAGTTAAGTTTGTTATGTCAAGGTGAAAAGGTTACGCGAATGGTGTAAGAATAAGTATAATATAAATTTAATATGGATTTTAATGTTTAATACTAACATGTTTTGTATTTGTTATATGATTCACTCTTTAATAGTTTGCTTGTTAAATGACTAATCTAGATTTATATTGTATAACACTTGGTACAACAAATACTTGGCACTTTCATAGTTCATACCTGAGCTATGTAAGGAACTTGATTTGTTGTTAACATAAGTTATAATCAAGAATGCTTGACAAGATTAACAAGTATTAGTATTAATCGAATAAGATGACTAATGTAATCATGTTAACAATCTATAATCTGATTGGAACCTCCTTTGTGTGGTTTCCAATTGAATTATAAGAGTTTATACTATACTTGTTTGACATACCATTAGTGGATCCTCGAACCTTGACATTTGTTGTTATCATTGTTTAACCCTTATATTAATATTCCATCTCAAAGTTCTCATTATCTTCTTCTTCTTTTTCTTTATTATTATTATTAGTACTACTCCTGCTGCTATTATTATTATTGTTATTGTTATTGTTACTGTTATTGTTACTATTATTGTTATTGTTATTGTTATTGTTATTATTCTTGTTATTATTCTTGTTATTGTTGTTGTTATTATTGTCATCTATAATTTATACAATTAACCTCCTTGTGGTTCGACCCTGGTCTTGCTGGGTTATTTATTATTTCGACACTCCTGCACTTAGGAAAAGACATTAATCTTTTGGTCATGTAAGTCACACTCCTATCAAACTTGATTTACTTGGCTTTATAGGAATTGATATCTTTACGAGTGGGTTGCGTGACCACGTGATCATGAGGTTCACATCATTTGATATCGAGCTTGGCTCAATTAATCAGGTTATATCCTTCTAAAATTTTTATTTCTTGTTGTTTCCGCAAAAAAAAATTTCCTTAGTGTTTACTTTTTTCTTCTCCTTGATTTTGTAGCATATAAAAAATTAATAAAATTTTTATTTCATTATGTTATAGTAGAAAAATATATCATCATCATAAAAAAAAGAGAAAAGTAAAAAAAAATCATTCACAAAGACGTTTATTGGTTTCTACCATAGAAAATTAAACATGGGAAAATAAGATCAAATCAACTCAAAATTAACTCAAATTTGAGAATTGGATTACTGAGATCATAATCCCACCATCTGTTTATTTTGGGGTCAATTGGATATTATTTGCTTTGGTTTTCCAATTCGGGTCTAATTAGGTTTGATTCATAATGTTCTTGCGTTAGTATATCAAACCTTATCATAAATTGATCAAAATTTACATCTCTATAGATTGATATCGGACTATATATAAAATTTTAGCTCAATCAAACATCATTTACTTTAGGTTCCAGATTGAGACTTAACACATTGTAAACAAGTCTATTTTGCGTCAACTTTTGAAAATCGCTTTTTTTCACTTTTTTTCATTTCTTGTAGTTTATTTTCATCATATCCATATCCAAGATATTTTGATGTTTTTTCATCATTTTTTATATTTTTGTTTCTATTTTTATTCGAATAATTATGTATTTATCACATATACATTACACATCTTTTTTAATTTTCATCCAATAAAAATGCTCCTGCACCACATTCAAAGTCTTAACAATACCAAAATGCCTTATCAACCCACACTCATCTTCATATACAAGCAATTCACGTATAGAATGTAATGAAACACACAAAAGACTCTTTCTAAACAAATATTCATCAAGTCTATAGAACTTCCCAAACCTGAAGTTTCGCAAGCATTGTAAACATTAGCAAAATCATTATCATCCTTCTACAATTCTTTTATGAGTTCAAATCCTAGAAATCTAGCATCCAAAGTAGATAAAAAAACATACATGTGTAAAAGTGCATCAGACACAATGTTTTCTTTCCCTTGCTTATACTTGGTCACATGTGAAAAGGTTTCGATAAATTCAACCCATTTGGCATGCCTCCAACTCCGCTTACATTTCCTTTTTAAGTGCTTTAATGATTCATATTCAGAATGTATCACAAAGTCCTTGGGGCACATGTAATGTTGCCGCATCTCTAAAGTTTTTACTAAAGCATAGAGCTCCTTGTCATATGTAGAGAATTCAAGGCTATCCCGTTAAGTTTTATGTTGAAATACATAATGGGCCTCCTATCCTGTATTAAACACAACTCCTATACCAATACCTGATGCATCACTGATTAGTACTTAAAAGTACATTTTTCTCAAGGTTCTTTTTATCATCATTTTACACTTGAAGTATCAATAATTTTTTAACTAAATCATGTTTTTATAATAACATATTTAATAATATAAGATACCTTTAATTTATGGTAAATATTCATTTTAAATGCAAGCCTATCACATAAATGAAAGGATTAATTGATGAATTTAAGAACTAAAATTGAAAGGATAAAGAGATGGATAAACTTAGAAAAGAGATGTTGGTGCAGTCCAAACCGAAACACTATTTGGTAATGGGTCATTGACACGACTAAAAGATTGATGTCTTCTCTCAAATGCAGGAGTATCGAAGTAATAAATAACCCAGCAAAACCGGGGTCGAACCACAGGGAGGTTATTTGTACAAATTATAAACAACAATAACAGCAATAACAACACCAACTATAATAACAATAATAGTAGTGGTGGTGGTGGTGGAAATAACAACAACAACAACAATAATAATAATAATAATAAATAAAGAGAAGAAGAAGAAGATGATGAGAACTTGGAGATAGAATATTAATGTAAGGATTAAACAATGATGATAACAAATGTCAAGGTTAGAGGTTCCACTAATGGTATGTCAAACAAGTATAGTATAAACTCTTATTGTTCAATTGGAAACCACACACAAAGGAAGTTCCAATCAGATTATAGATTGTTAACATGATTGCATTAGTCATCTTATTCAATTAATGCTAATATTTGTAAATTTCATCAAGAATTCATAATTATAACTTATGTTAACAACAAATCAAGTTCCTTTCATAGCTTAGGTGTCGGTTATACCATACAGTATGAGCTATGAAAGTGCCAAACATTTATTGTACCAAGTGTTATACAACATAAATCAAGATTAGTCATTTAACACGCAAAGTATTAAAGAGTGAATAAGATAACAAATACAAAACATGTTAGTATCAAACATTAAAGTCCATAGTAAGTTTATACTATATTTATTCTTTCACCATTAGTGACATAAATTAAATTGATGAAACAAAATAAAAGGAAAAAAATCATACAAGGTTGCACAAATCTAAAAGTATAATTAAAAAATAATCATAATTTAAAAGAGGCCTTTTCAAACAAAATAAAAGAGAAAAAGGGTACTAATTTGAATATAAATTAAAAAAAACATAAAATAGCTAGACATAATGAAAGAAAGAAAAATAGATAAACAAAATAAGATAAGAGTTAACAAAGCAAAAGAAAGGAAATGAAAGGCATAAACTTGATATTAATGAAAGCAAAGCATAAGCAATACAAAAAATATAAAGAGAGAAAACAAGAGCATGATCTTGATCTGGACACCAAGATGCCTAAATGCATGGCAAATGCCTCCTTTTATAGGCCAAAATTAGAAACTATTGATTTGATGACTAATTGATGAGTGAGTGATCAACTCTTGACAATCCTTATCTTCTCTTGTCTGCCCAAAACGTCATTGATAACGTCAAAATTGGAGTCACTTGAAAACATGAACATTGTAGAAAATTATCTCAGCTTTCTTGTATAAAACATTCAGCTCATTTTGACTTCTAGAACTCTAGATATAGCCAAAATACTGAACAGTGCTCGGGCTGGAGGATAGATTTGGACTTCTTTGTTATTGCAACAATTTGGACTCTAAAATGACCTTTTTAGATCTTAGGCTCCATACAAAAGTTGTAGGCCTATGTCTTACCTTTCCATCCATATAAAGTAGACTTAAATCTGAGATCTATAGCTCTAGATATGATCCAATTACTAAACAATGTTTCGGTTTGGATTGCACTGACATCTCTTTTCTAAGTTTGGTCATCTCTTTATTCTTTCAATTTTAATTCTTAAATTCATCAATCAATCCTTTTATTTATGTGGTAGGCCTGCATTTAAAATGAAGATTTACCACAAATTAAAGGTATCTTATATTATTAGATATATTATTATAAAACATGTTTTAGTTAAGGAGTTATTGATACTTCAAGTGCAAAATGACGATATAAAACCTTGATAAAAATACATTTTTAACTATCAATTAGTCATATCTAGAGCTATCAATCTTGGATTTAGGTCTACTTTATATGAATGTAAAGGTAAAATATAGATCTACAACTTTCATATGGAGTCCAAGATTTAATAAGGCCATTTTCAAGTCCAAATTATAGCAACAATAAGAAAGTTTGAATAAAACAAATTAAAGGTATCTTATATTATTAGATATATTATTATAAAACATGTTTTATGATGTGGATCAGCTTAATACCAAGCGTAATCATGCCACCAACCCATTGGAGGTGCCTATTTGGCCAATCACAAGAGCTAGGGCTAAGAAGCTTAAAAAAGCATTAAATGGGCTTGTTCAGAACATATAGAACAAAATGGACCTAGAGGAGCTTGGGACATTTAAGGAGCACGAAGGACAACCTTTAATTCATTTAGTTCAAGTCTAAGAAAAGCCCAATTCAAGTGGTACAAGGGGTTGATATGTCCGGCCCAATACCAACCTTGTTAGGCCTGTCTTTTTCTAATACTACAAGGATAAAGAATTAGCAATTTATTCTAGGAAGTTGGCCATATCTTATTTCTAAAGAGGGGAGGACTATTTAATGCTTTTTGTCACTTAGGAAGGAAAGTAATTAAATCAACAACACAAATTTTCCAAATCAAATTTTTCCAATTTTTTTTTAGACTTCTCAAAGGTGACAAATCTGATTCTAGCTTATTTAGGATGGTATTTTCGGATTTTTAGTATTTTTAGAATTTTCTTCTTAGTTTTTTGGGTTATTATTACTTATTTGGGTTAATTGTAAGTGGGCTTCATATAAGTCCACCTAAGGGAGGTCCATTAGGGTTTCTTTAAGTTCAAATTCAGTATAAATAAAGGCATAATCAAACATGTAAAGGTTACGCAATTTTTAGATCAATAAAACTTCTTTGCTGCACTTAGTGTGCATTGGTGGGATAATCTCCCTTCCTTGGTTCTCTAAAGAACTGAAAACGACTTATCAAAGAACAATTGTCTTTGTGGTGTCATCCTTATACTTCTCGTTCACGAATCAATATTCGTTGGGTGGGGGTTTTCTGTTTTCAATAGTGCTGGTTACTAGGTACAAGTTATCGTTGTGTCACACTCCTATCAAACCTGTTTTACATGACTTTTTAGGAATTGGCGTCTTTGCGTGTGGGTTGCGTGACCATGTGATCACAAGGTTCGCATCATTTGGTATCAAAGCTTGGCTCCATTAATCAGGTTATATCCTTCTGAAATTTTCGTTCCTTGTTAATTTCGCAAAAATTCCTTAGTATCCAATTTCTTTTTCTCATTTAATTTGCGACATATAAAAAGAAAAAAAATTTGTTATTTCATTCTGTTATTGTTCAAAATATATCAGTAGCATAAAAAAAAAGGAGAAACGAAAAGGAAAATTTTTCAAAAAGACATTTATTAGATTCTGCCGCAGAAAACTAAACATGGGACAATTTGATCAAATCAACTCGAAATCATCTCAAATTTGATATTCTAATTACTGTGGTCCTAATCAAATTATATATCAAATTTGGGATCAATTTAATATCATTTTCTTTAGGTTTCAAATTCAGGTCTATTCACGTCTGATTCATAACGTTTTTACGTCAGTATATCAAACTTTGTCATAAAGTGCTCAAACCTTATATTCTGTCTACTTGGGTTGATATCTCACTATATATGAAATTTTAACTCGATTGGACATTATTTACTTTAGGTTCCAGATTCGGACTTAACTTGTCGTAAACAAGTCTCTCTTGCGTCACTGTTTGAAATTTGCTTGCTTTTTGTTGATTTCATTTCTTGCAGTTTATTTTTATCATATCCAACATATTTGGTTGTTGTTTAATGATTTTGGATATTTTTTATTTCTGTTTTTATTCGAGTCTTCAGTTTTGTTCATATTTCGGATAGACTCGCTTGCTACTCACGAGACTATCATCGTAGTTTCATTTTGCTTGTTTTTTATTTTTTTATTGCTTCTTGAGCCATATATATATTGGGATTGCACTGCCAAGTTAGTTCTATTTGGTGTTGGTTTTAGTTTCGCACGAACCGCAAGAAGGTGTGAGTCTGTGAGGATATTAAGAGTGTTTTAGCGAAACACGAGTGACGTGAGGATAAATATTCTTTTACCACTAACCACTTTTTGCAGGTACTATCGTGTCAGATCAAAATAATACACCGCCCCATCCCGAGGGAGAACTTACATTTCAAATGCAAGCCATGACACAAATGATGGAGAGGATGAGTTTTGTGATGGGAAATGTGTGTGACAGACTTAATAGGGTGGAGAAACGTGGTAACAAGGCTGGTACAAGCACCCAAAACGTGAAGCTTGGGGTAGAACTGAAAACAAACAATAGCAGTAGGGCCAACAGGGCAAGGTGGGCTGATTGTGAGGATTTTGAGGAGGTCATTGGTGATGTTGGTGATGTTGGTTTTGATGATGAGGCCATAGACTACTAGGAAGGTTTTCAGCAACCTAGAAACCGAAGGGATTATAGGAATAGAACTAGGGGCCAATTCAGCCAATGGGAAAATTTTCGTAGTGTTGGGGGAGATGCTGATTTAGATGGTGACTTGGATGCTATCAAACTAAAAATACCTTCTTTTCAGGGTAAAAACTATCTCGAGGCATATTTGGAGTGGGAAAAAAAGGTGGATTGGATTTTTTATTGCCATAACTATTCGGAAGTGAAGAAAGTGAAATTGGTAGTCATCGAATTCATGGATTATGCACTGATTTGATGGGATCATAATGTTACTAGTAGAAGAAGGAGTGGAAAGAAGCTGGTAGCGTCCTGGGAGGAGATGAAAGTGTTAATGAGAAGGTGATTTGTGCCTAACCACTATTATAAAGTTTTGTATCTGAAATTGCAGGGTTTGAGTCAGGGTTCTAGGTTCGTGGATGAGTATTTAAAGGAAATGGAGATTGGCATGATTCGGGCCAACGTGATTGAGGATTGGGAAGCTACTATGGCTAGGTTTCTAAATGGACTGAATAGGAACATTGCGAATGTTGTAGAATTACAACATTGTGTCGAATTGGAAAACATGGTCCATATGGTAACAAAGGTAGAGAGGCAAATAAAGAGAAGGGGTAGTACATGTTTTCAGACCAATTCGGCTTCATCTTCCTCAACATGGAGGCTGAATTTGAAAAGAGAGGGGGTTATCCAACCAAAGCCTTATGCAAAGGCTGAAGCACATAAGGCCAAAAAGGATACTTATATGGATGGAAAAGGTAAATCTGAATCTCAACCTACTCGTGATATAGATATTAAATGCTTTAAATGTTTAAGGAAGGGGCACATTGCATCTCAGTGTCCGAACCAAAGAGTTATGCTTATAAGAGACAATGGGGATTTGAATCTGAAAGCGACAAATCTGAAAGTGAAGAGGTGCCACCTTTGGTGGATTGTAGCGATGAGGAGATTGCATATCCTGTTGAGGGGGAGACTTTGGTTATAAGACGTACGCTGAACATGAAAATCAAAGAAGATGATGTAGATCAGCAACGGGAAAATATATTTCACATTCGATGTCACATCCAAAACAAGGTATGTAGCATGATAATTGATGGATGTAGTTGTGCTAATGTTGCTAGTGATACTTTTTTTTTTTGGTAAGTTGATGTATATATTAAAGGAAAACAATACAAAGATTATAAGGGACATACCCCAGATTTACAATGAGAGCAGAAACATAAAACAACAGATGGCTACATGCTAGCCACCGAACTGAAAACTCAAGACCTAACTTGATTCGCTAGGAAAACCAATACAACCAGCTAAATATCAAATGAAGAATCTATGTTATTAACCCTCCAAGCTCGTTGGATCCTTTTATTTTCATCTGTTGGTAGAACGTTCCTCATCAAATCAAGCTTATCACGGATGATACATTCGATTTGATGAAAGACCAAATTCTGAGTTCTAGATATTCCAGCAAAGGTCCTTGCATTCCTTTCTTGCCAGATATGATACACTGTAGTTGCAAAACTAAGTTTACAAGAAAAATTGACGAAACTTTTGCCATGCCAAGTGACAGTAGCCCATCGAATCCATTCATCCCATCCTTTTGTCATTCTTGGAATGTTGCATCTGTCACAAACATCCCACCAGATCGCTTTAGTATAGGAGCATTCAAAGAACAAGTGGTTGTGATCTTCGTTGTTATGGAGACAGAGTGAGCATCTATTGGGACCATGTATACCAAATCGATGAAGTCTATCTTGGGTTGTGAGTTTCTGTTGGACAACCATCCATAGAAGAAACGAATGTCTTGGAACAGCATTCTTGAACCACACAATGTCATGCCATTCAACTATCGTATGATGAAATCTTAATTGTTCCCAAGCTATTTTGATCGAGAATCTGTGATTTGGTGAATCCAGCCAAACAATCTCATCATTTTTCCCTATCATAG
>SRLM01001591.1:0-42772 GCA_015708895.1 Populus ilicifolia | reverse complement strand
CCATAAGAATTCCTCCATCTTGATCTTAGCTTTCTAGGGGATGCATAGAGTTGAGAATTATAAAACAAAACTTTTTGACTAGTATTAAATTTTTGATAATTTTCACAAGTTTTGCAGAAAGCATGCGTGTCTTTGAACATGGTGGGCCAATAAAATCCATTTTGAAAGATTTTTGCAGTAGTCTTATTTGACGAGAAATCACTTCCACATGCATCAGAATGACAAAGTTTAATGACATTACTTACCTCATTGTCGGGAATGAATCTTTGAAATATTTGATCAGGACAATATTTGAATAAGTTAGGGTCATCACCATAAAAGTTCTTCACTTCGTTCAAAAACGTTTCTTTGTTTTTAGTACTCCAATCAGCTGGCAAATCTTCTAAAGCAAGAAAATTAATATTTTTATCATACCAAGGCATTGGATTAAGAGAAAGTAAGGATTCGTTAGGAAAGTAATCATCGATTGGTGTGATGCTAGATGTCAAATCTGTTGTCATTATTGACAAAAGAACTACATCAACATTTTCGGTGCTTTTTTCATCCGTGATTTCTTTCTTTGAATAAATCATTTGCAAATCTTCCAGTTCATCGAACTCATTTTTACTTAAAGTAGATTCAAGTTGATCATAAACTAATTCATCAATATGATCTACTTCTTGTAAATCATTATCGTCTCCAGGTTGCTTGCAAATGTTGAAAATATTCATCTCCAATGTCATGTTTCCAAATGATAACTTCATCAGTCCATTCCTACAATTAATCAATGCGTTAGAAGTTGCAAGAAACGAACATCCTAAAATAACAGGAAATGAATTACATGCCTCAACAGGTTGTGTGTCCAAGACAACAAAATCCACAAGATAAATGAATTTATCGACTTGTACTAACACATCTTCAATTATTCCTCTAGGCACTTTTACAAATCTACTAGCAAGTAAAAGAGTTATAGAAGTTGGTTTTAACTCACCTAAATTGAGACTCTGAAAAACTGAATATGGAAGTAAATTCACACTAGCACCAAGATCAAGTAAGGCTCTTTCAATTTTATGCTCTCCAATAAAGCAAGAAATTGTAGGACAACCAGGGTCTTTATATTTCAAAGCATTATTGTTCTGAAGAATAGCACTTACTTGTTCGGCTAGAAAGGCTTTCTTTTTCACATTCAGTTTCCTCTTCACAGTGCATAGATCTTTCAAAAATTTAGCATAGGAAGGAATCTGTTTAATAGCATCCAGCAAAGGTATATTGATTCTTACCTGTTTGAAAGTCTCAAAAATTTCAGAGTTGTGATTGACTTTCCTTTGTTTGGTCATGGCCTGAGGAAATGGAAGTGCTGGCGGAGAATCAGTCTTTTCTTTGCAATTTTCAGGTTCAACCTCTTCCTTACCCTCAGAGATTGACTCATCATCTTTCTCATAAGGTTCAAGAGAAGGTTTTTCAATAACCTTACCACTGCGAAGAGTAGTGACTGATTTGACTTGATCCATGTGTTGGCTTCCAGAACTACTTGCATTTGCATTGTATTGCCCCTTGGGATTTTGTTGTGGTTGAGATGGAAACTTACCTTTCTCTTGGAAACTGAGAGTAGATGTTAATTTTGCAAGAGTATCTTTAAAATTTGTCAAGTTTTGAGCAAGTTGAGTATTGATTGTCTCTTGCTTTTCAATCAATGCATGCAATGTTTCCTCAAGATTTATTCTAGAAGGTGGAGCATAAGGAGGTGCATATCCATGAGAATTTTGGAAATTATGGTGTGCTTGAAATGGTGGTTGTGAAGTTTGTGCATTGTTGTTCTCACTCTTCCAACTAAAATTTGAATGATTTCTCCAACCAGGGTTGTATGTTTGTGAGTATGGGTTGTGGTTAGCCCTTTGGAAACTGTTTAAAATATGGGCTTGTTCATGGAGACATTCCTTAAAAGAAGGCAAGGTTGGACAATTATCTGTTGAGTGTTCATTTGTTTCACATATTTGACATGCAATGTTTTCAACAGATTTTAATTGACCACTCTTTTTCAATTCTAGTGCCTCGACTTTTCTAGCTAAAGATGCAAACTTGGCTTGAAGGTCATGATCTTCCCTAAGGTTGTACATACCTCCACTAGATGTATGAGGTTGAGTTTTATTCGGTGCCTCATAAGTACCAACGGTGTCCTAATTTTGAGCATTTTCAACTAATAAGTCTAAATACTCCATTACTTCATCAGGGTCTTTATCTTCAAAAGTTCCATTGCACATCAATTCAACCATTTGCCTATCTTTAGGCGTTAACCCTTCATAAAAATGTGAAACCAATCTCCATGTTTCAAAACCATGATGAGGACAAGTACTAAGTAAGTCTCGATACCTATCCCAACATTGGTAAAATGTTTCTCCTGGTTTTTGAGTGAAAGTGGTGATTTGTCTTTTGAAAGAGTTTGTTTTATGAGATGGAAAAAACTTCTTTAAAAATTGTTGTTGCATTTTATCCCAAGCACGAATGGATCCTGGTCTCAAATTTTATAGCCATGTTTTAGCTTTATCTTTTAATGAAAAAGGAAAAAACTTTAATCTCATGGTATTCATGCTACAATTTAGATTATTATATGTGTTACACACCTCCTCAAATTTCCTTAAATGTAAGTTTGGATTTTCCAATTCTAAACCATGAAAAGAAGGTAAAAGTTGGATAATGCCTAGCTTAAAATTAAAATGAGATGCATCGGGAGGAAAAACTATGCATGATGGTGCACTTGTTCTTGTTGGATTCATGTGGTCTCTAAGTGTTCTAGCACGGTTATTCTCATTATTCTCATTATGAAGTGATTGATTATCTTCTTCAGCCATATTTTCTGAAAATGATGAGGATACCCTACAAAGTCTACCACTTGATGTACGTGACCACACTCTCATGCACGTGAAGGAATAGAATAAAAGGAAAAGGAAAACAAAAGAAGAAGAAACAAGAGAAAAGAAACAAAGTTATATACAAGAAAAGTGAAAAGAGAAAATAAAATAAATATTATAATTTATACAAAGCTTACCTCCCTAGCAACAACGCCAAAAACTTGTCACGACAAAGAGATTGATGTCTTCTCCCAAGTGTAGGAGTGTCGAAGTAATAAATAACCCGGCAAGACCGGGGTCGAACCACAGGGAGGTTATTGTACAAATTATAAATAACAACAATACCACAACAACAATAATAACAATAACAACAATAATAATAATAATAATAGTACTAGTAGTGGTAGTAGTAGTAGTAATAATAACAACAATAATAAAGAAAAAGAAGAAGATGAGAACTTTGAGATGAAATATTAAAGTAAGGATTAAACAATGATAATAACAAATGTCAAGGTTAGAGGTTCCACTAATGGTATGTCAAACAAGTATAGTATAAACTCTTATTGTTCAATTGGAAACCAAACATAAAGGAGGTTCCAATCAGATTATAGATTGTTAACATGATTACATTAGTCATCTTATTCAATTAATGCTAATACTTGTTGTATCAATAATTTGGACTTGAAAATGGCCTTTTTAGATCTTGGGCTCCATATGAAAGTTGTAGGCCTATGTCTTACCTTTCCATCCATATAAAGTAGATCTAAATCTGAGATCTATAGCTCCAGATATGACCCAATTACTGAACAGTGTTCCGGTTTGGATTGCACCGACATCTCTTTTCTAAGTTTGATCATCTCTTTGCCTTTGCAATTGAAGTTCTTAAAGTCATCAATCAATCCTTTTATTTATGTGATAGGCCTGCATTTAAAATGGACATTTACCACAAATTAAAGGTATCTTATATTATTAGATAAATTATTATAAAACGTACTTTAGTTAAGGAGTTATTGATACTTTAAGTGCAAAATGATTATATAAAACCATGATAAAAATGCACTTTCTCTACTAATCAACCGCTAACCTTTACATTTGTTATTATCAATGTTTAATCCTTAAGTTAATTTTCCATCTCAAAGTTCTCATCAACTTTTCTTCTTCTTCTTCTTTATTATTGTGTTACTACTACTACCACTACTACTACTACTATTATTATTATTCTTGTTGTTGTTGTTATTGTTATTGTTATTGTTATTATTAGTGTTGCTATTGTTGTTATTTATAATTATTGTTTATAATTTGTACAATTATCCTCCCTATGGTTCGACCTCGGTCTTACCGGGTTATTTATTACTTCGAGACTCCTGCTCTTGGGAGAAGACATTAATCTTTTCGTCATGTCAAGTTTTTGGCGCCGTTGCCGGGGAGGTAAGTTTTGTATAAATTATAATATTTATTTTATTTTCTCTTTTCACTTTTCTTGTATATAACTTTGTTTCTTTTCTCTTGTTTCTTCTTCTTTTGTTTTTTTTTCCATTTATTCTATTCCTACATGTACATGAGAGTGTGATCACGTACATCAAGTGGTAGACTTTGTAGGGTATCCTCATCTTTTTAAGAAAATATGGCTGAAGAAGATAATCAATCACTTCATAATGAGAACAATGAGAATAACCGAGCTAGAACACTTAGAAACCACATGAATCCAACAGGAACAAGTGCACCATCATGCATAGTTTTTCCTCCTGATACATCTCATTTTAATTTTAAACCAGGCATTATCCAACTTTTACCTTCTTTTCATGGTTTAGAATTGGAAAATCCATACTTGCATTTAAGGGAATTTGAGGAGGTCTGCAACACATATAATAATTTAAATTGTAGCATGAATACCATGAGATTAAAGCTTTTTCCTTTTTCATTAAAAGATAAAGCTAAAACATGGCTACAAAATTTAAGACCAGGATCCATTCGTGCTTGGGATGAAATGCAATAACAATTTTTAAAAAAGTTTTTCCCATCTCATAGAACAAACTCTTTCAAAAGACAAATCACCACTTTCACACAAAAACCAGGAGAAACATTTTACCAATGTTGGGATTGGTATCGAGACTTGCTTAGTAATTGCCCTCATCATGGTTTTGAAACATGGAGATTGGTTTCATATTTTTATGAAGGGTTAACACCTAAAGATAGACAAATGGTTGAATTGATGTGCAATGGAACTTTTGAAGATAAAGACTCTAATGAAACAATGAAGTACTTAGACTTATTAGCTGAAAAGACTCAAAATTGGGACACTGCCGGTACTTATAAGACACCGAGTAAAACTCAACCTCATACATCTAGTGGAGGTATGTACAACCTTAGGGAAGATCATGACCTTCAAGCCAAGTTTGCATCTTTAGCTAGAAAAGTCGAGGCACTAGAATTGAGAAAGAGTAGTCAATCAAAATCTGTTGAAAACATTGCATGTCAAATATGTGAAACAAATGAACGCTCAACCGATAACTGTCCAACCTTACCTTCTTTTAAGGAATGTCTTCATGAAAAAGCTCATGCTTTAAACAGCTTTCAAAGGGCCAACCATATCCCATACTCACAAACATACAACCCTGGTTGGAGAAATCATCCAAATTTTAGTTGGAAGAGTGAGAACAACAATGCACAAACTTCACAACAATTATTTCAAGCACACCATAATTTTTAAAATTCTCATGGATATGCACCTCCTTATGCTCCACCTTCTAGAAGAAATCTTGAGGAAACATTGCATGATTAACATCTGCTCTCAGTTTCCAAGAGAAAGGTAAGTTTCCATCTCAACCACAATAAAATCCCAAGGGGCAATACAATGCAAATTCAAGTAGTTCCGAAAGCCAACACATGGATCAGGTTAAATTAGTCATTACTCTTCACAGTGGTAAGGTTATTAAAAAACCCTCTCTTGAATCTTATGAGAAAGATGATGAGTCAATCTCTGAGGGTAAGGAAGGGGTTGAATATGAAAATTGCAAAGAAAAGACTGGTTCTCCGCCAACACTTCCATTTCCTCAAGCCATGACCAAACAAAGGAAAGTCAAACACAACTCTGAAATTTTTGAAACTTTCAAACAGGTAAGAATCAATATACCTTTGCTGGATGTTATTAAACAAATTCCTTCCTATGCTAAATTTTTGAAAGATCTATGCTCTATGAAGAGGAAACTGAACGTGAAAAAAAAATTCTTTCTAGCCGAACAAGTAAGTGCTATTCTTCAGAACAATAATGCTTTGAAATATAAAGACCCTGGTTGTCCTACAATTTCTTGCTTTGTTGGAGAGTATAAAATTAAAAGAGCCTTATTGATCTTGGTGCCAGTGTGAATTTACTTCCATATTCAGTTTTTTAGAGTCTCAATCTAGGTGAGTTAAAACCAACTTCTATAACTCTTTTACTTGCTGATAGATCTATAAAAATGCCTAGAGGAATAATTGAAGATGTGTTAGTACAAGTCGATAAATTCATTTATCTAGTGGATTTTATTGTCTTGGACAAACAACCTGTTAAAGTATGTAATTCATTTCCTGTTATTTTAGGACTTCCCTTTCTTGCAACTTCTAATGCATTGATTAATTATAGGAACGGACTGATGAAGCTATCATTTGAAAACATGAGATTGGAAATGAATATTTTCAACATTTGCAAGCAACCTAAAGATGATAATGATTTACAGGAAATGGACTTTACTGAAAAATTAATTCATGATCAATTTCCAACCACTTCCAGTTAAATTACGATTGATGAATCTGATGATTTGCAAATGATTTATTTTCAGGAAGAATCAAAGACAAGTAATTGGAGGCCATAAATTGAGAAATTGTCACTATGATCAATTCAATCCATACGTTCAAGTGTTCAACCACCCAAACCTGATTTGAAGTCGTTGCCATCCAATTTTAAATACTCATTTTTAGGTGAAAATAAAACTTTTCCGGTAATAATCTCTTCCAAACTTAATGCACATCAAGAAGGTAAGTTATTACAAACTCTGAAAATGCACAAAAATGCATTAGGATAGACCATAGCTGATATAAAAGAAATTAGTTCTTTGATTTGTACACACAGAATTTATTTGGAGGAAAATGTTAAACCCTCTAGAGAAATGCAATGAAGGCTAAATCTTAATATGAAAGTAATGAAAAATGAAGTCATTAAGCTTCTAGATAATAAAATCATTTATCCTATTTTTGACAGCAAATGGGTAAGTCCTACCCAAGTTGTACCCAAGAAGTCTAGAGTCACTATGATAACAAATGAGAACAATGAGTTAATTCCCACTAGAACTGTTACCGGTTGGCGCATGTGCATTGACTATAGGAAACTTAATTCAATGACTAGAAAAGATCATTTTCCATTACCTTTCATGGATCACATCCTAGAAAGAGTTGCAGGTCATGAATTTTATTGTTTCTTAGATTGCTATTCGGGTTACAATCAAATTGAAATTGCATTGGAAGATCAAGAGAAGACTACTTTCACATGTCCATTTGGTACTTTTGCATATCGAAGGATGCCTTTTGGATTATGTAATGCACCAGCCACATTTCAAAGATGCATGCTTAGTATATTTAGTGATATGGTTGAACATTTTCTTGAGATTTTCGTAGATGATTTTTCTATTTTTGGTGATTCATTTGATGATTGTTTGACTAACTTAGAAAAGGTTTTGGCCAGGTGTGAAGAGAAGAATCTTATGTTGAATTGAGAAAAATGTCACTTTATGGTAACAAACGGCATTGTACTTGGTCACATTGTTTCATCAAAAGAAATTGAGGTTGACAAATCTAAAATCAAGTTAATTGCAAACTTGCCAACACCAAAATCTATTAAAGATGTTAGATCATTCTTAGGACATGCTGATTTTTATAGAAGGTTCATCAAAGATTTTAGCGTAATATCTAAGCCTTTAAGTAACCTTCTAACAAAAGATAATATTTTTGAATAGACTAAACATTGTGAAAAAGCCTTTGTTAAACTTTAAAACTTGCTTACTTGTGCTCCTATCATTCAAGCTCCTGATTGGTCATTACCTTTTGAAATAATGTGTGATGCTAGTGATTATACCGTAGGTGCTGTTTTGGGACAAAGAAAAGATAAGAAACCTTATGTAATTTACTATGCAAGTAAAACTTTAAATAGTGCTCAAATGAATTATACCACCACTAAAAAAGAATTACTTGCAGTAGTATTTGCATGTGAAAAATTCAGGTCTTATCTTATTGGCTCACCTATTGTTGTTTTTAGTGATCATGCAGCATTGAAATATCTTCTTTCTAAGAAAGATTCTAAGGCTAGATTGGTGCGGTGGATTTTGTTACTTCAAGAATTTAATATCACAATCAAAGATAAGAAAGACAGCGAAAATGTTGTCGCAGATCACTTGTCAAGATTGACAACATATTCAAAAACTGACATCACAATAATTGATGACTACTTTCCCGATAAATCTTTACTTTTTATATCTACAATGCTTTGGTTTGCTAATATTGTCAATTTTCTTGTTTCAGGACAATTGCCAGCTCATTGGAGCACCCAAGATAAAAAAAAGTTCTTGAATGAAGTGAAGAACTTTTATTAGGATGAACCTTATTTATTCAAATATTGTCCTGATCAAATATTTCAAAGATGCATTCCTGACAATGAGGTAAGTAGTGTCATTAAATTTTGTCATTCTAAGGCATATGAGGGCCATTTCTCATTAAGAAAAACAATTGTAAAAATCTTACAAAGTGGATTTTATTGGCCCACCATGTTCAAAGACTCACATGCATTCTGCAAGCCTTGTGAAAATTGTCAAAAGTTGGGATCAATTTCAAAATATCACATGATGCCTTTAAATCCTATTCTTGTCATTGAGATCTTTAATTGTTGGGGTATAGATTTCATGGGTCCATTTCCTCCATCATTTGGTTTCTTGTACATATTAGTCGCAGTAGATTATGTTTCAAAATGGATAGAGGCAATTCCAAGTCAAAACAATGATCACAAAACAGTGATAAAGTTTTTGAAAGAAAATATTTTGAGTCGATTTGGAGTCCCTCGAGCCATAATAAGTGATGGTGGAACACATTTCTGCAACAAGCCATTCGAGTCTTCAATGAAGAAATATGGAATCACACATAAAGTTGCCACCCCTTATCACCCTCAAACAAGTGGACGAGTAGAGCTCGCTAATAGGGAGATCAAACACATTTTGGAGAAAATAGTGAACCCTAATAGAAAAAATTGGTCTTTAAGACTTAATGATGCACTTTGGGCTTATCGAACTGCTTATAAAACATCATTAGGTATGTCACCTTATAGACTAGTCTATGGAAAACCTTGTCACTTGCCTGTGGAACTTGAATATAAAGCTTATTAGGCTATTAAAGCTTTCAATTCAAATCTGGATGATGCTAGTCAACTACGAAAATTACAAATAAATGAGCTTGAGGAAATAAGAAATGATGCATATAAAAATTCAAGAATTCATAAAGCAAGAATCAAAGAGTTTCATGACAAGAATATACTGAGAAAAACATTCAATGGTGGTCAAAAAGTCTTGCTTTATAATTCTCAACTGCATTTATTTCTTGGAAAATTAAGATCAAGATAGAGCGGTCCTTTTATTGTAAAACATGTGTATCCATATAGGGCCTACGACATCGAGAATCCAAAGAATGGCAATGTTTTCAAGGTAAATGGACTCTATTGAATTGGGTGATCCTGTATATAAAGATTGATTATTATTATTATTATTATTATTATTTTCTTTTTGAGTATTTTTGGTAGTTTCTCTTACCCCGGTCAAATGGTGGATAACGGTACTCCGTGACTTAAGCTGGTTCTTTCAGTTTCCCACAATAACTGATATCTGTATATACATTTCTCCAATTCTTTGAATCTCTCTTCCAATTCTTATTTGAAAATGGACACTAATCTTGCAAAATTAAAAAAGTATTTTCTCGCTCTGCCTCAGAATGCGATTATAAAAATTTACCGTGCTAGATGTGCAAGATTGAGATTGTTAATGAATCACGGAATTCTTGAAGATATTTGCTGGTTGATTGAAGCAAAAATCCAATTATCAAGTGAGTCCTCTAACTCCTTCATTTCACACATGCCTAGAAGAGGTAAAAGCACTTTTGCAAAGAAACGTCATGCAAAATGACTGAAAGTTTGTCATCGATGTGCTAGATGGACTTGTAATACACAATGTCGTTCTTTAGAAATTGTATCCATAAATTGTGAAGATAAAATACAATTCATTAAGGATGGCCTGAGTAAGAAGTCTTTAGATAACTTTCTATTAACTCTTGAGACGCATCTTAGTGGAGATGTGCATTATGCAATTCATGATTTATGGCCGGTATTTTATAAAGAACATAATCGACTTAGTCTTGGGAATCTGATTAAAAAAGACCCTATTTGTCAATTTTTAAGAAAACTGGATGGGAAACCTATCCCCAACCCATAAAGAGCATTTAAGCCGTTCTTGGATGAAAAACCAAGGGAAGATGTGAGCCATAATCATAACTACTTGTACATCCACATGCTTTTTCAAAAGTAAATAAATAAAAAGAGAGAGAGTGTGTGTGAGACTTTAGGTGGCCTATATATAGGTGGTATGATTACCTTTCTAATTTCTCATCTATAAAACCCTTTTTTCCTTCCTTTCATTTCTACTCAACCCATACATTCAACAAATACTGAAGTGTGTAGAAATGGCAAGTTTTTCAGGTCATCACATAAGAAATATTTGTGTTTTTGGTGGATCTAGTCTTGGGAAAGAAAAGGAGTTTTTAGAATCAGCAAATCATCTTGGTCAAGTGCTAGCTGAGAGAAAGATTCATTTAGTATATGGGAGAGACAGTCTTGGGTTAATGGGAGGTGTGTTAATAGTTGCATTTTTAGAAAGTAGTCAAGTTTTGGGGTCGTCCTTGAAGCCTTAGCACAAGGGGACATCATTGAAAAAATAATTGGAGAGGAACTTCAGGTCTCTACAATGTCAGCTCGAATGAATGCACTGTTTAATCATGTTGATGCCTTCATTGCTTTACCAGGTGGTCTAGGCACATTGGAAGAGATCTTTCATATTTCTTCTTGGGCCCAACTGCACATTCACCATAAACCCATAGGTTTGTTAAATGTTAATGGTTATTATGATAAGTTGTTGTCTTTTCTTGATCACGCTGTGGAATAGGAATTTCTAACATCTTCTGCATGATAAATCATAATCTCTACTGCTACTGTTGAACAATTGATTGACCACTTACAATCTTTCATTCCTGTAATTGATCCTTCCATGAATCGCATAAATTGGTCAACTAAGGAAAGCCATAAAAAGCTTAGATTGGATTTAAGCCTCCATTTTTGAATCTTTGTGTCTTTTGGTTTTATTATTGTGTTTTGTTGTTTCTTATATTTTTTTTTAGTGTGTTTCAGGTTTGTTAGTGTTTGTTATTTTAGGTAATATCTTCTGTACTCTATCTTTCTACCTTTAAATATTGAGGACAATGTCTTATTTTAGTTGGGGGGAGAGGGTAGTAGCTAAAAAAAAAACTGTGTTTTCTATTTCATAAAACATGTGCAAAATGGTTGTTACTATGATGGCAGAGTAAGGAGAATCTTTTATGACTCTTGAAACGCATCTTAGTAATCATTTGTAACAAAGTCTATCATAATACTTCTTGAAATATTTAGATTTACAATCTCTTGCATTGTTATCATTTAAGTCTGTTCATATACTTATTTAACATGTATTCTTAAACCTTAATTTATACACACACACTTCAATATATAATTATGGGTTGAATATTGGATTATTACATTATTTATGTTTTTTGTTAAAGGTAACAACTAAGGGAATGAGATAGTATATCATTAAAAAAGAAAAAAAAGAAAAAAAAATGATAATAATAAAAATATAGATAAGTTTGGTTTCGTAGCCTCCCTAACCTAAGCAATTAAGCTCGAATGGGTGTTTTAACACCTAATACCCTAAAGTCAACTAACTTGGGAGCTATTGGCCTAACGCTTATTACATGGGTTGAGGAGAAAAGCTTAAGGGAATCAAACATTGCACTATCTACATATTAGTATCTGCGACCTGAGTTACTAAGCTCGTAGGGGTGTCTTAACACCTAATGCCCTAAGACCAACTAGTCTGGGAGTCATTAGTTGAAAGCTCGTTACATGGGTTAAAGATGCATGGTGTTTTAAATTATATATATATATATTAAATAAAAGGAAGAAAAGAAGACAAAAATAATAATTCCAATCCAAGAAAATTAACCTTAAACATTAGAACACAAATTTTGTTTTCTTCCAAGAAAAGCCCTATAATTATGTGTTGATACATTGAGCACAAAAGAAAGGTTTATGAATATCTTGTTGCGAGGTATTGAGCAGGTATATAAATTTAATAAGAGTTTGTTTATCTAGATAGAGTAATGGAAGTTAAATAATGAATACCTTGTTTTGTGGAATTTACAAATTATTTTTCTATTTTAACACTTTGATTACTAGGGACTAGTAATAAGCTAGTTGGGGGGTGTGATTAGTACTCAAAAGTACATTTTTATCATGATTTTATATCATCATTTTGCACTTGAAGTATCAATAACTCCTTAACTAAAGTATGTTTTATAATAATCTATCTAATGATATAAGATACCTTTAATTTATGATAAATATCCATTTTAAATGCAGGCCTATCACATAAATGAAAGGATTGATTGATGACTTTAAGAACTTCAATTGTAAAGGCAAAGAGATGATCAAACTTAGAAAAGAGATGTCGGTGCAATCCAAACCGGAACACTGTTCGGTAATTGGGTCATATCCTAGCTATAGATCTCAGATTTAGGTCTACTTTATATGGATGGAAAGGTAAGACATAGGCTTGCAACTTTCATGGAGCCCAAGATCTAAAAAGGCCATTTTCAAGTCCATATTGTTGCAACAACAAAGAAGTTTGAATCTGTCCTCCAGCACGAGCACTATTTAGTATTTTGGCCATATTTGGAGTTCTAGAAGTCAACATGAGCTGAATTTTTTACACAAGAAATCTGAGACAATTTCCTAGAACTTTCATGTTTTCAAGTGACTCTAATTTTGACGTCATCAATGATGTTTTGGGTAGACAACAGAAGATAAGGATTGTCACCAAGTCAAGGGTTAGCCATCTACTTATCAATTAGTCATCAAATCAATAGTTCGCAATTTTAGCCTATAAAAGGAGGCATTTGCCATGCATTTAGGCATCCTGGTGTCGAGATCAAGATCATGCTCTTGTTTTCTCTCTTTGTATTCTTTGTAATGTTTATGCTTTGTTTTCATTAATATCAAGTTTATGCCTTTCATTTCCTTTCCTTTGCTTTGTTAACTCTTATCTTATTTATGTTCTTATTTTGTTTACCTATTTTTCTTTCTTTCATTATGTCTGGCTAAGATAATTATGTCAAGGTGAAAAGGTTACACTAATGGTGTAAGAATAAGTATAAACTTAATATGGACTTTAATGTTTGATACTAACATGTTTTATATTTGTTATCTTGTTCACTCTTTAATACTTTGCTTGTTAAATTACTAATCTTGATTTATGTTGTATAACAATTAGTACAACAAATGCTTGACACTTTCATATCCCATAATGTATGGTATAATCGACACCTGAGCTATGAAAGGAACTCGATTTGTTGTTAACATTAGTTATAATCATGAATGCTTGATGAAATTTACAAGTATTAACATTAATTGAATAAGATGACTAATGTAATCATGTTAACAATCAATAATATGATTGGAACCTCCTTTGTGTGTGGATTCTAATTGAACAATAAGAGTTTATACTATACTTGTTTGACATACCATTAGTGGAACCGCTAACCTTTACATTTGTTATTATCAGTGTTTAATCCTTAAGTTAATTTTCCATCTCAAAGTTCTCATCAACTTTTCTTCTTCTTCTTCTTTATTATTGTGTTACTACTACTACTACTATTATTATTATTCTTGTTGTTGTTGTTATTGTTATTGTTAGTGTTAGTGTTGCTATTGTTGTTATTTATAATTGTTGTTTATAATTTATATAATTATCCTTCCTGTGGTTCGACCCCGGTCTTACCGGGTTATTTATTACTTCGACACTCCTGCACTTGGAAGAAGACATCAATCTTTTCATCATATCATTAGTAGATGGAATACATCATGTATGTTCGCTAAGTGCAAAGGTAAAGCCAACCAATATGCTACATGCCCAATTCTCTTTACATTTTTAAAAGCCTTACGTATTTCAATGTTAATTTTCCCTTCATACCAAATCTTAGCATGTGTTTTTAGGGCGTAACCTTTCAATAAACATGATGCCCCACTTCAAACTCTAGAGATCTCTTTCAAAGATTAGTGTAACCCTGTACCTCTATTTCAGGCTCAATTAGTTTCCTATCAGCTATTTTTGCTTAACACTAGTTTTCAACACTTTCTACCATACAATGATTTATACAAAGTCATTCCTACAGTGCCCTACTAATTATTATTGTAAGCAAATTCTATAAGCGACAAATGATCCTCCTAGTTTCCCTTGAATTCCAATAAATAAACTCTTAACAAATCCTCTAAGGTTTGAATAGTTCATTCAGCCAACTATTTGATTAGTACATAAAAGTGTATTTTTATCATGATTTTATATTATTATTTTGCACTTGAAGTACCAATAACTCCTTAACTAAAGCATGTTTTATAATAGCATATCTAATAATATAAGATACCTTTAATTTGTGGTAAATGTCCATTTTAAATACAGGCCTATCACATAAATAAAAGAATTGATTGATGAGTTTAAGAATTGAAATTAAAAGGACAAAGAGATGACCAAACTTAGAGATGCTAATATAGTCTAAACCAGAACACTATTTGGTAATTGAATCATATTTGGAGCTGTAGATCTTGGATTTAGGTCTAGTTTACATGGATAGAAAGGTAAGACATAGGCCTATAACTTTTATAGGAGCCTAAGATTTAAAATGACCATTTTTAAGTCCAAATTATAGCAACAATGAAAGTCTGAATCAGTCCTATAGCCTGAATACTATTCAGTGTTTGACTAATATCTGGAGTTCTAGAAGTCCAAATGACCTCCATTGTTTTTTATGGAAAGCTAAAATAATTTCCTACAACTTTTATGTTTCAAGTGATTTTAATTTTGATACTATCAATGATGTTTTAGGCAAACAAGACAAGATAAGGATTGTCACCAAGTCAAGATTGGTCACCCACTTATCAATTAGTCATCAAATCAATAGTTCTTAATTTTGACCAATAAAAAGAGGCATTTGCCATGCATTTAGGCATCTTAATCACTAGATCAAGATTATGTTTTTGCTTTCTCTCTTTATATTTTTGTAATGCTTAAGTTTTATTTATGCCTTTCATTTCCTTTTTTTTTGCTTAGTTAACTTTTATCTTATTTGTGTTCTTATCTTGTTTATATATGTTTCTCTCTTTCATTATGTTTAGCTAAGTTTATTATGTCAAGGTGAAAAGGTTACACTAATGGTGTACGAATAAGTATAGTGTAAACTTAATATGGACTTTAATATTTGATACTAACATGTTTTGTATTTGTTATCTTATTCACTCTTTAATACTTTGCTTGTTAAATTACTAATCTAGATTTATATCGTATAACACTTGGTACAACAAATGCTTGGCATTTTCATATCCCATAATGTATGGTATAACCTACACCTATCCTATGAAAGCAACTTGATTTGTTGTTAATATAAGTTATAAACATGAATGCCTAATAATTTTACAAGTATTAGCATTATTTAAATAGGATAACTAATGTAATCATCTAACAATTTATAATCTGATTGGAACCTCCTTCGTGTGTGATTTTCAATTAAATAATATGAGTTTATACTACACTTATTTAACATACCATCAGTGGATCCTCTAACATTTATTGTTATCATTATTTAATCTTTACGTTAATCTTCCATCTCAAATTTCTCATCAACTTCTTTTTCTTATTCTTCTTCTTCTTTAGTACTACTACTACTACTACTATTTTTGTTATTGTTGTTGTATTATTATTATCTATGATTTATACAATTAGCCTCTTTATAGTTCGACCTTGGTCTTGTCAAGTTTTTTATTACTTCAACACTCTTGCACTTGGGAGAAGACATCAATGTTTTGGTCGTGTCAAGTTTTTGGCGTCGTTGTCGGTAAGGTATGTTCTTGTACAAATTATAGTATTTATTTTATTTTTTCTTTTCACTTCTCTTGTATATAACTTTATTTCTTTTCTTCTTTTTTTGTTTTCTTCTTCTTTTTATTCTATTCCTACACGTGCATAAGTGTGGGGTCATGTACATTAAGTGGTAGACTTTGTAGGATATTCTTATCATTTTTAGAAAATATAGCTAAAAAAGATAACCAATCACTTTATAATGAGAATAATAAGAATAACTGTGTTAGAACACTTAAAGATCACATGAATTCTACAAGAACAAGTGCACCATCATGCATAATTTTCCCCCTTAATGCATCTCATTTCAATTTAAAGCTAGACAATATTCAATTTTTACCTTCTTTTCATGGCTTAGATTTAAAAAATGTATACTTGTATTTAAAGGAATATGAGGAGGTCTGTAACACCTATAATGACTCAAATTATAGTATGAGCACCATGAAATTAAAGCTTTTTCCATTTTCATTAAAAGATAAAGATAAAAGATGACTATAAAATTTGAGACTAGGATCCATTTGTGCTTAGAATGAAATGCAAAAACAGTTTTTAAAGAAGTTTTTCCCTTCTTATAGAACAAACTCTTTCAAAAGACAAATCACCACTTCCACTAAAAAACCAAGAGAAACATTTCATCTATATTGAGATAGATATTGAGACATTCTTCATACTTACCCTCATCATGGTTTTGAGATATGGAGATTGGTTTCATATTTTTATGAAGGTTTAACATCTAAAGATAGGCAAATAGTTGAATTGATATACAATAAAACCTTTAAAGATAAAGATCCTAATAAAGCAGTAGAGTATCTAGACTTGTTATCTAAAAATGCTCAAAATTAGAACACTACAAGCATGTATGAGATTCCAAGTAAAATCCAACCTCATACATCTAATGGAAATATGTACAACTTTAGGGAAGATCATGACTTTCAAGCCAAGTTTGCATCTCGAATTAGAAAAGTTGAGGCACTAGAACTGAAAAAGAGTTGTCAATTAAAATCTATTCAAGATAATACGTGTTAAATTGTGGAATAAATGAACATTCAACCAATAATTGTCCAACCTTGCTTTTTTTAAAGAATGTCGCTATGAACAAACCCATGCTTTAAATAGTTTTCAAATGCCCAATCATAACCCATACTCGCAAACATACAACCTTAGTTGGAGAAATCACCCAAATTTTAATTGGAAGAGTGATAATGCATAAACTTCACAACCATAGTTTCAAGCGCACCATAATTTCCAAAATTCTCATGGATGTGCACCTCTTTATGCTCCACCTTCTACAAGAAAATTTGAGGAAACTTTGTATGCATTCATTAAAAAGACTCTTGAAAAATTCACATCTGCTCCCAGTTTTCAAGAGAAAGGTAAGTTTCCATCTCAACCACAGTAAAATCCTAAGGGGCAATACATTGCAAATGCAAGTAGTTTTGGAATTTAACACATGGATCAAGTCAAATCAATCATCACTCTTCATAATGGTAAGTTTATTCAAAAACCAATTCTTGCACCTTGTGAGAAATATCATGAGTCAACCTTTGAGGGTAAGGAAGGGGTTGAATCTGAACATTGTAAGGACTAGATTGATTCCCCACCAACATTTCCATTTCTTCATGCCATGACCAAACAGGAAAAAATCAAGGATGAAAAAGGCACTAAAAATATTGATGCAGATCTTTTATCAAGAGTGACAATAGATTCATCATTCAACATCACACTAATCGATGATTACTTTTCAAATGAATCCTTACTTTCTCTTAGTTTAATGCCTTGGTTTGCTAAAAATATCAATTTTCTAGCTTCAGGATTTTTGCCAACTCACTAAAGTACCGAAGACAAAAGAACATTTTTGAGCGATATGCAAAATTTTTATTGGGATGACCTTACTTATTCAATTATTATCCTGATCAAATATTTCAAAGATGCATTCCCGATAATAAGGTAAGTATTGTCATTAAATTTTGTAACTCTAAGGCACGTGGGGATCATTTCTTGTCAAAAAAGGAGGATTGTAGAAATCTTACAAAGTGGATTTTACTAGCCCACTATGTTTAAGAACTCACATACATTCCGCAAAACCTGTGAAAATTGTTAAAAGGTGGGATTTATTTCAAAACATAGAGAGTCTTTAGATAATCTTCTATTGACTCTTAAGTCTCATCATAGTGGAGATGTACATCGTGCAATTCGTGATTTATAGCCTTATTTTCATAAAGAACATAATCAGCTTCATCTTGGGAATCTAATTAAAAAAGAACATGTTTGTCAGTTTTTAAGAAAACTAGATGGGAAGTCTATCCCTGATTCATAGGGGGCGTTTAAGTCATTCTTGGATGTAAAACCAAGGGAAAATATGAGCCACAATCACAATTACGATTTGAGTCTTATATCGTAAAAACTTATGTCTTTTGGTTTTATTAATAACATAATATTTGTGTTTTGTTGTTTCTTATATTTGTTTAAGTGTGTTTCAGGTTTGTTTGTAGTCGTTATTTCAAGTGATGTTATCCATACTCTATCTTTCTACATTAGGACATTAGGGACAATGTCTTATTTTGGATGAGGGAAGAGGCTAGTAGTTGATATTTAAAAAACAATAACTATGTTTTCTTTTTCATAAACCATTTGCAAATTGTTGTTACTAAGATGTAATTTTGTTGACCCTTGAGACATATCTTAGTCAACATTTTTCAATAGTTATTTGCAATATTCATAACAAGGTCTATCAAAATATCTCTTGAAATATTCAGATTTACTAACTCTTGCATTGTGATCACTTAATTTTGCTCATATACTCGTTTAACATGTATTCTTAAATCTTAATTTTGCTCATATACTCGTTTAACATGTATTCTTAAATCTTAATTTTCACACACATATTTTAACATATGATTGTGGTTGCACACTGAATTATTATATTATTTATGTTCTTTTATTAAAGATAACAACTAAGAAAAATGTATAGTATATAAATTGGAGTAAAAAAATAAAAAAATAATGATAATAAAAATATAGATAAGTTTGGTCTTGTAGCCTCCCTAACCTAAGCAATTGAGCCTGAATGGGTGTTTTAACACCTAATATCTCAAAGTCAACTGACTTGGAAGCTATTAACCCAATACTTCTTACATGGGCTGAGGAGAAAAGCTTAAGGGAATCAAATATTGCACTATCTAGGTATCAATATCTGCAACTCAAGTTATTAAGCTCGTAGAGGTGTCTCAACACCTAATGCCTTAGGACCAATTGATTTTGTAGTTATTAGCTGAAAGCTCGTTACATGGGTTAAAGAAACATTGTGTTTTAAGTTACATGTATATATATATTTTTTAAAAATCTCAACTCAAGGAAGCTAACCTTAAACATTAGAACAAACATTTTATTTTCTTCTAAGTAAAGCCCTATAACTACGTGTTAATATATTGAGCATAAAAAAAGGTTTATTAATATCTTATTTAAGAGGTATTGAGCAGATATATAAATTTAATAAGAGTTTGTTTATATGAATAAATTAATAGAAGTTGAACGATGAATGTCTTACTTTATAGAATTTTTAAATTGTTTTTCTATTTTAACGTTTTGATTACTAGGGACTAGTAATAAGCTGGTTGGCAGGTGTGATTAGTGTTTAGAAGCGCATTGTTATCAAGGATTTAGATTATTATTTTGCTCTTGAAGTATCAATAACTCTTTAACTAAAACATGTTTTATAATAACATATCTAATAATATAAGATACCTTTAATTCACGGTAAATATTTATTTTAAATGTAGGCCTATCGCATAAATAAAATGATTGATTGATGAGTTTAGGTACTAAAATTGAAAGGATAAAGAGATGGCCAAACTTAGGGAAGAAATGCTAGTGTAGTTCAAACCGGAACATTGTTCGGTAATTGGGTCATATTTGGAGCTGTAGATCTCGGATTTAGGTCCACTTCACATAGATAGAAAGTTAAGATATTGGCCAATAACTTTCATAAGAGGTCTATTTTAAAAAGGCCTTTTTCAATTCTGAATTACAGCAATAATGAAGAAGTCTGAATATGTCCTGCAGCTCGAACACTGTTCAATGTTTAACCCATATTTGGAGTTTTAGAAGTCCAAATGACCTTCATTTTTTTTCCTGAAAATCTAAGATAATTTCCTACATTTTCAAGTGGTTCTAATTTCAACATTATCAATAATATTTTTAACAGACAAGAGAAGATAAGAATTATTACCAAGTCAAGAGTTAGCCACCCATTCATCAATTAGTCATTAAATTAATAGTTCTTAATTTTTACCTATAAAAGGAGGCATTTACCATGTATTTAGGCATCTTGGTTTTCATATCAAGATCATGCTCTAGCTTTCTCTCTTTCTCTCTTTGTATTGTTTAAGTTTTGCATTCATTAATATCAAGTTTATGTCTTTCATTTCCTTTCATTTACTTAGCTAACTTTTATCTTATTTGTGTTTTTATTTTGTTTATTTATGTTTCTTTCTTTCATTATATTTGGTTAAGTTTAGTATATCAAGGTGAAAATATTACACTAATGGTGTAAGAATAAGTATAGTGTAAATGTAATATGGACTATATTTGATACTAAGTTTTGTATCT
The DNA here is from genome assembly GCA_015708895.1 of Populus ilicifolia. Classification (NCBI taxonomy): domain Eukaryota; kingdom Viridiplantae; phylum Streptophyta; class Magnoliopsida; order Malpighiales; family Salicaceae; genus Populus; species Populus ilicifolia. The sequence goes on along the minus strand of SRLM01001591.1, from coordinate 22,056 downwards.
TTTATCTTGTTCACTTTTAAAACTTTGCTTGTTAAATAGTTAATCTAGATTTATGTTGTATAAAATCTCATACAACAAATACTTGGTACTTTTATAACTCATACAGTATGGTATAACCGATACTTGAGCTATGAAAGGAACATAATTTGTTGTTAACATAAGTTATAATAATGAATGCCTAACAATATTTACAAGTAATGATTGTGCATCAAAAGTATCATTAAGTCTCTTATTTTATATATGTATTTAATGTTTTTATTTAAGTTTTTATAATAGTTGATGTGCTTTTTAGTAATGAAGTTTCTTCTAATGTTTTGCTAGGTTTTTAGAGCTTAAACGGATTACGTCAGATACTTTAATGTCAGAATTTGGACTAAAGAGTTGAAGAGAAATTTAGTTGAAGTTTGAAGCAAATCTTGGTTCAAATAAGTGCTCCAAATTTTCTCCAAAAAATCAATTCTATTCCAATCCTAGAAACGATTATTATATGATCTATTTCAAGTCCAAACTTACCTTATATTGTGTGCAAACTTCAATGTTACGATGTCATGGTCGCACAAATTCATTACCCTAGCTTAAAACACAACACACAAGATAGTATAGAGCAAGCAAGGGGTCGATCCCACAAGGAAGATTTAGTTCAAATTTTTATGCTATATGTTATGTAATTGGGGGGTTTTGATTTGTGATGATCTAAACTATGAAAGAAATTAAACTAACGAACAAAATCAATTGAAATCAAAATTTATCAAGAAAACAAACCTTGGTTGCAAGCACACATCCACCAATGAAAATTAGAACCAATCCTTGAAACAAAACTACAATTTATGTTCTGAATTTTTATCTTTTCTTAATGTTGGTTAATTAATGGATCTGCTGTATAACTAATCCTAACCAAGAAACAATCACAATGTCCGCATTAATGATTTAGTTCAATGGCAGCCTTGAGAACTAGATATTTGAGTGTTCTCCCTAAGTTTAATAATGTAGTTCCGCCACAATTATCAAGCTTTGTTGCTTCACAAGTTTATACATCACAACTCCGGTTTTGATATCAAACTTAGCAATAAATTGTTCACAATAATAACTTAGAGTTCCGCTTTAGCAATTATCAACAACAATCATAGAAAATATGCATAGGAAAACAATCATACTCATTCATACTATAAACTGAAAATAAAAGGAAGAATAAATCTCACAGTTCTTGAAATCTAAAGGTTTATTGTGTCCTTGCAACCAAGAAAAAAGCTTAGTCTTGTATAACTATTGAACAATTACTATTAAAGAATGAAGAGAGCATGATTTTTTTTGGGTTTGTAGAGGAGAGAATTTGTGTTTCTTAACTTCTAGCTGCTGCCCCCCTTCTCTCCTCTCTCTCTTTCTTTTTATATGCTAAGAAACCCTAGTTTCTAATTTACAAAATAGTCCTCTCTTAAGTTGATAATTGACATTTAAGTACTTCAATAACAATTTTCCCTAAAAAAGAGAAATATCCTTACATGAAATCTTCAAACTCTAACTTAGAGGAGCTAAATTGCTGATATAAAAATTTTAATGATGGTTTAGAAGCTTCAAAACGTAATTTGAACTCATTTCTTCACGAAACCTGATTGGTGGCAGAATTCAGTTGTCATCTTTGAAAAATCATATCTCCCTCATCTAACATCATTTTTGGCTGAAATTTGGAGCGTTTACTAACCTTTGAGTCAGGAATCCAACAAAATTGATTTGAATAAATTGGAATTCTATAGTTCTGGATATTAAATTTTGAATAGACAAAGGTCAACAGTGACAAAATGCAAGATTTTACTTTGAAGGAAGTGATTTCCATGATCTTCCTCTTTTTATTTTTCTTGCATTAGATTTCCAGAAAGGTATGGATTTTAGGTTTTTAGTGCCACTGGAATCACTTCATTTTGATCTCTAGAACTTATGCTCTGCACAAAACATCGACTGAACATCAAATCTGCCAATTATCTCTAATTTACTCCTTTTTGCATTTTTCATCCAAAAATGCTTTCAAAAAATAAAACAAAGAATATCACGGCATTTTACATATAAAACATGGACAAAACATTAGGTAAATATGGGTGAAACTATCGAATAATATGATTACATTATTCAACCATCAAACACTAAGGTTTCAATGTCAATCTTAGCCCAAATAATAAGTATGTTTGTATCCTTATTTGGTGCTTAAATTCAACCCCAAAGCAACCTTCAAATTCGCCCAAACACAATCCATGATCTTACATGTCCACACAATAAATAACAATTTATTTATTTTGGGTAATCCATTGATCTAAGAAGGCAAGCACATGGATGGAAAGTTGGAGGGGACATTGTTATATTATTTTGGTTCAAAAAGAAGAAACTGATAGCTCATAAGGGAAGAAGAAAAACATGCATCAAAATGGTTGCAAAGTTGGCCTAATTTGATTTTTCAGAACACCTTTTGGTGTTTTGCCCATAACTTTTAACTTAGGTATCCAAATGAGCTATTCTTTAATGATCTAGAAAGATGACAACATTTTCTATAAATATATCTCATAGGCATCTCCAAAAAAGGCTTTTAGGATGGTCTAAATTGCTATCCAAAGTTCGCATCATATTGGTGTTCAAATGTTTACTAAAATTATAGTGTTCTTTGTAGATTTCAGTTCTTTAGTTTGTAAAACTTATTCTTTTAATTTGATTCAAGTTATTTCATGTTTATTAAAGTGTTTTTATATATAATTATGGTTGGCTAATCTCTTTCTTGGATCCAAATCAAGGATGATGGTGGTTGAGTTGAGTTCTTTAAGATATGAATGAATCTTAATGGTAATCTTCTCATTTTCTTCATGAATGTTTTATTATTGTAAAGAAATTTTAGAAATCATTTAGGTAATGTTATAATCTTGAATTTTTATGCAAAACTTTAGTTTTGGTATAGAGATTGCTTGGTTTAATATCTTACATAATATGAAAATACTTGTTCATTCTTAAACAATAATCAATCTTCATCTTTTAAACTTTATTGTAATATCTTTCGATCTAATATTACCATCGTTGATATTAGATTGGGTTATTTGATATATGTTAAAGGAATCACCAATACATTACCATTAAAATTGATTTGGACCAAGGTTTACTTTTTATTGTTATTTAAAATCTATTTACACGTTTTCATATTTGAAATAAATCTATCACTTATTTTCAACCAAGTTATTATTAATTTAATTTTTCTTGTGTTCTTTTTTGTTACCTAGCTTAATTTATAGATCTAGGTTTCTGTGGATATGACTTCGATCTTACTGAGTTAATTGGTATATCACACACTCGTGCACTTGCAAGTTAAAATAAGCCTATCATAAAAAATGGTTAAACAATTTTGGCAGCGTTGTTGGGGAGCTAGCAAGCAAAGGTTATGATTTTAGATTTGATTTTTGAAAAACAAAAAAAATTTATATAAAAAAATCAATTGGTTGACTTTACCGCCTAAAAAAATAAATCAAATGGCTAGTTTTACCATATAAAAAAAAAATTGACCTCAACTTTTTGGATATTAGACTATGAACTCAACTACTAATTGTTGGATTTTTGTTGATTCAACCATTTTTCTTTTGATGTCTATTCTAATTAGTTTATAATATTTATTGTTTATATGATAAGGCTAGTTTTATCGCCTTTTTTTTATTTGATCTTGTTACATTATTGTGATTATTTTTCTTATATTTATTTTTTAAAGTACTTGACTGATGTTACCATCTCTTGTTTATTTTATGTTTTGTTGTAATTATTTTTTATATTTATTTTTTGAAGTACTTGGCTGGTATTATTGACTCTTTAGTCATGCTTGTTATAATTATCTTTCAATGTCTATTATTGTTAATATTACTTATTAGTTTGAGTGTGAATTTTCTAATTTGTTATATTTTTATTTTTGAGTTATTACTTTATAGTTTACGTTTCATTTACTTTTATTTGCAATTTGTTTTTTGTTTTCCTTTCTTTTCATATTTATATAATTGTTATACTATTTTTTCATCATGGCTAATGTTGAAGATGTAGAGGGTGAAGGGAGTGTTCAAGGTAATGGACCTCCATAATTCAATGATCAACCTAATTTTCGAACTCTTAGAGAGTATTTTCACCTAGCTAGATAAAGTACACCTTCGTGTATTATCTTGCCTCTTAACCAACAAGCTTTCAATTAGAAATCGGGCATGATCTAACTTCTTCCCACATATTATGGTATGGATTTTGAAAATCCATATATACACATCAAGGACTTTGAAGAGGTATGTAATACTTTTATTGATAGAACATGCACTAAGAAAACTATTCGACTTAAATTGTTCCCATTCTCTCTAAAAGATAAAGCCAAGCCTTAGCTAAACTCCTCACGTCCTAGGTCTATAGGTTCATGGAGGGAAATACAAGCTGAATTTTTGTAAAAATACTTCCCCATTCATAGGATGGCAGCCTTATAACGTCAAATGATGAATTTTTCTTGCAGTCCAAATGAGTCATTTCACCAAGCTTAGGAAAGGTTCAAAGACTTGTTAAATGCATGCCCCTACCATGGTTTTGAGATGTGGAGGCTAGTGAGTTTCTTCTACAATGTTTTACCATAGATTTTAAAAAAACTAGTGTTGACCATTTATAATGGTGAGTTTTATGACAAAGAACCAAGTGAAGCTTTTGATTTTTTTGATCAATTGGTTAAAAACACAAATCAATGGGAGACCTCTCTCCCACTTCATGTTGAGTCTAGAAACACCATTTCTCATTCAAATGGTAAGTTTCAATTGAAAGAGACCAATAACCTCAATACTAGATTAGCCTCATTGACTAGGAAAGTAGAGTCTCTTGAGTTTAAAAAAGTGCATGTCATGAGTGAACAACAAAAGGAGAGTTGTGTTGTGTGTGAGAGTAAAAGGTATAGGACAACTGAGTGTCCTACCATTCCAGCATTCAAGGAAGTACTATAGGCCAAACTTCTTATTCAAGTAATGTTTGAAAGCCTTTTTCAAACCACGTAGGCAATCTCTACTATGATACTTATAATCCTGGATGGAGGAACCATCCAAATTTTGGATAGAGAAATGAGGGCTCTTCATTACCTCAAATATTCAACCTACACCCCAACCATTTCATGCTCCCACACATAACACGCACCAACCACCTCATAAGAGATCCCTAGAGGATACTTTTCAACAATTCATGCAAACACATAGAGGAATCAACAACCACACTTACAAATTTTAAGAGTAGATTAATAGGACCTTAGATGACATTTAAAGTCAACTAACTAAGTTGACTCAATCACTAAGCATTCAAAAGAAGGGAAAAATCTCAGTTAAACCAATGCCCAATCCTAGAGTCAGTTACACATGAGTGAATCCTCTCCTAGTAAACCTTCAAACCATGAACAAGTCCAAGTCATCACCACCCTTAAAAGTGGAAAGATTGTTGATAAAGGTATAGGTTTCGGAATTCCTAAAGGTATTGTGGAGGAGAAATCTAGGGAAAGTGAAAAGGGAATCAAAACACAAATAACAAATGAGAGTTTAAGTGAAAAGAAAGGTGAGAGAAATGAGTGAGAGAGGAGATGATTTAAGAAAAATTGGAGTCAAAGTGAATGATTTAGAATTTGTTCCAAAAGAGCACCATTTCCACAAAGGTTAGGGAAACCTAAACATGATCTTATGAAATTGAAAATCTATGAATTGTTCAAACAAGTGAAAGTCAATATTCGACTCCTTGAGGCAATTAAACAAGTCATATCTTATGCAAAGTTTCTGAAGGATTTATGCATAGTCAAAAGGAGATTGAATATGAAAGAAAAAGTCTTTCTAACTGAACATGCTAGTGCCATTATCCAATTTAAGACCCCTCCCAAATATAAAGATCCTGGTTGTCTTACCATTTCATGCATTATTGGAAGTCAGAAGATAGATCAAGCTTTGTTGGATTTAGAAGCAAGTGTGAATTTAATACCCTACATTACTTACGAACAATTAGGTTTACAAGACATCAAGCCTAATTGAATCACTCTTCAATTAGCTAATGGCTCAATCAAGATCCCTAGAGGTATTGTTGAGGATGTGTTGGTCCAAGTAGATAAATTCTACTTTCCTATTGATTTTGTAGTGTTAGACATTGTACTTATTTAAAGATCTAATGCTTCCATCCTAGTTATCTTTGGTAGACCTTTCTTAGCTACATCCAATGCTTTAATTAACTATAAGAATGGGGTGATGAAATTGTCTTTTGGGAATATAACTATGGAGATGAACATATTTAATGTTTCCAAACACATTAGTGAACAAAAGGACATTAGAGAGGTAGGTTAATAGTTTGTTAAGAACAATTTGAGAGAGAGTGGATAAAGGATCCATTGGAGAAAACTTTAATTCATGATGAAAGATTTTAATCTTTGGAAAGTGATGATGAGGAAGTAAGAGAGCTCAAGACTTATCTAGATCTAATGCCTATTATGTTAATAAGTCAATGAACCGCATCGTTTGAGCCTTTAATTTCAACATAAGTGAAAGTTTAGGCATCTCTTGTCCAACCTTATAAACTAAAAAGGAAGCCTTTACCAAGTGATCTTGAGTATTAATTAATACTTAAAAGTGTATTTTTATCAAGGTTTTATATCATTATTTTGTACTTGAAGTATCAATAACTCCTTAAGTAAATCATATTTTATAATAATATATCTAATAATATAAGATACCTTTAATTTATGGTAAATGTTCATTTTAAATGTAGGCCCATCACATAAATAAAAGGATTGATTGATGAATTTAAGAACTGAAATTGAAAGTAAAAAAAGAGATGGCTAAACATAGAAAAGAGATGTTAGTGCAATCCAAATCGGAACACTATTCGATAATTAGGTCATATATGGAGCTGTAGATCGACGATTTAGGTCTACTTTATATGGATGGAAAGGTAAGACATAAGCCTACAACTTGCATATGGAGCCCATACTGTATTATGTCTAGTTAAGTTTATTATGTCAAGGTGAAAAGGTTACACTAATGGTATAAGAATAAGTATAGTGTAAACATAATATGGACTTTAATGTTTGATATTAACATGTTATATATTTTTTATCTTGTTCACTCTTTAATACTTTGCTTGTTAAATGACTAATCTTGATTTATGTTGTATAACACTTGGTACAATAAATGCTTGACACTTTCATAACCCATACTGTATGGTATAACTAACACCTGAGCTATACAAGGAACTTGATTTGTTGTTAATATAAGTTATAATCATGAATGCTTGATGAAATTTACAAGTATTAGCCTTAATTGAATTAGATGACTAATGTAATCATGTTAACAATTTATAATCCGATTGGAACCTTCTTTGTGTGTGGTTTCCAATTGAACAATAAGAGTTTATACTATACTTGTTTGACATACCATTAGTAGAACCTCTAACCTTGACATTTGTTATTATCATTGTTTCATCCTTACATTAATATTTCATCTCAAAGTTCTCATCTTCTTCTTCTTCTTCTCCTTTTTTTCTTTATTATTATTGTTATTGTTGTTGTTGTTGTTATTATTATTATTGTTATTATTGTTGTTGTATTATTGTTATTTATAATTTGTACAATTAACCTCCTTGTGGTTCGACCTCGGTCTTGCCAGGTTATTTATTACTTTGACACTACTGCACTTGGGAGAAAACATCAATCTTTTAGTCGTGTCAAGTTTTTGACGCCATTACCGGGGAGGTAAGTTTTGTATAAATTATAATATTTATTTTATTTTCTCTTTTCATTTTTCTTATATATAACTTTGTTTCTTTTCTATTGTTTCTTCTTTTTTTGTTTTCTTTTTCCTTTTATTATATTTCTACACGTGCATAAGAGTGTGGTCACGTATATTAAGTGGTAGATTTTGTAGGGTATCCTCATCATTTTCAGAAGATATGGCTGAAGAAGATAATCAATCACTTTATAATGAGAATAATAAGAATAACCTTAGAGACCACAATAATCCCACAAGAATAATTGCTCCATCATGCATAGTTTTTTCTCCTGATGCATCTCATTTTAATTTTAAGTCAGACATTATTCAACTTTTACCTTCTTTTCATAACATAGAATTGAAAAATCCATACTTGTATTTAAAGGAATTATAATAATTTAAATTGTAGCATGAACACCATTAGATTAAAGCTTTTTAGTTTTTCATTAAAAGATAAAGCTAAAACATGGCTACAAAATTTAAGATCGGGATCAATTCATTCTTGGGATGAAATGCAACAACAGTTTTTAAAGAAGTTTTTCTCATCTCATAGAATATACTCTTTAAAAGACAAATCATCACTTTCACTCAAAAATCAGGAGAAACATTTTACTAATGTTGGGATAGATATTGAGACTTGCTTAGTAATTGCCCTTATCATGATTTTGAAACATGGAGATTGGTTTCACATTTCTATAAAGGGTTAACACCTAGAGATAGACAAATGGTTGAATTAATATGCAATGGAACTTATGAAGATAAAGATCTTAATGAAGCAATGGAGTACTTATACTTATTAGCTGAAAATGCTCAAAATTAGGACACCGTGGGTGCTTATGGGGCATCAAGTAAAACTCAACCTTATACATCTAGTGGAGGTATGTACAACCTTAGGGAAGATCATGACCTTAAGCCAAGTTTACATCTTTAGCTAGAAAAGTCGAGGTACTAGAATTGAAAAAGAGTGGTCAATTAAAATCTGTTGAAAACATTGTATGTCAAATATGTGAAACAAATAAACACTCAACCAATAACTGTCTAACCTTGCCTTCTCTTAAGAAATGTCTCTAAGAACAAGCCCATACTTTAAACAGTTTTCAAAGGGCCAACCACAACCCATACTCCCAAACATACAACCCTGGTTGGAGAAATCAACTAAATTTCAGGTGGAAGAGTGATAACAACAATGCACAATCTTTTCAACCACCGTTTCAAGCACATTATAATTTCTAAAATTCTTATGGATATACACCTCCTAGAAGAAATCTCAAAGAAACATTGCATGCATTCATTGAAAAGCAAGAGACAATCAATACTCAACTTGCTCAAAACATGATAAATTTTAAAGATACTCTTGCAAAATTGACATCTACTCTCAATTTCTAAGAGAAAGGTAAGTTTCCATTTCAACCACAATAAAATTCCAAAGGGTAATACAATGCAAATGCAAGTAGTTCCGAAAGCCAACATATAGATCAAGTCAAATCAGTTACTACTCTTTGCAGTGGTAAGGTTATTGAAAAACTCACTCTTGAACCTTGTGAGAAAAATGATGAGTCAATCTTTGAGGGTAAAGAAGGGTTGAATTTGAAAATTGCAAAGAAACAACTGATTCCTCGCTAGCATTTCCATTTCCTCATATCATAACCAAACAAAGAAAAGTCGATCATAACTCTTAAATCTTTGAAACTTCCAAACAGGTAAGAATCAATATACCTTTGTTGGATACAATTAAACAAGTTCCTTTCTATGCTAAATTTTTTAGAGATCTATGCACTGTAAAGAGAAAACTGAATGTGAAAAAGAAAGCCTTTGTAGCCGAACAAGGAAGTGCTATTCTTTAAAACAATAATGCTTTGAAATATAAAGACCCTAATTGTCTTATAATTTCTTGCTTTATTGGAGAACATAAAATTGAAAAAGCCTTACTTGATCTTGGAGCTAGTATGAATTTACTTCCATATTAAGTTTTTTAGAGTCTCAATCTAGGTGAATTAAAACCAATTTTTATATCTCTTTTACTTGCCGATAGATCTGTAAAAGTGCCTAGAGGAATAATTAAAGATGTGTTAGTATAAGTCGATAATTCATTTATCCTGTGGATTTTGTTGTCTTGGACACACAACCTGTTGAAGCATGTAATTCATTTCCTGTTATTTTAGGATGTCCATTTCTTGCAAGTTCTAATGCATTGATTAATTATAGGAATGGACTGATGAAGCTATAATTTGGGAACATGACATTGGAGATGAATATTTTCAACATTTACAAACAACCTGGAGATGATAATGAATTACAAGAAGTAGATCATATTGATGAATTAGTTTATGATCAACTTGAATCTACTTTAAGTAAAAATGAGTTGGATGAATATGAAGGTTTGCAAAGGAAGAAATCACGGATGAAAAAAGCACCAAAATTTTTAATGCTGATCTTTTGTAAAAAGTGACAACAAATTCGACATCTGACATCACACCAATCAATGATTAATTTGCTAACGAATCCTTACTTTTTTTTAGTCCAATGCCTTGGTATGATAAAAATATCAATTTTCTTACTTTAAAAGATTTGCTAGTTGATTGGAGTACCCAAGACAAAGAAACGTTTTTGAACCTCCTTTGTGTGTGGTTTCTAATTGAACAATAAGAGTTATAGTACACTTATTTGACATACCATTAGTAGAACCTCTAATCTTGACATTTGTTATTATTATTGTTTAATCCTTACATTAATATTTCATCAAAGTTCTCATCTTCTTCTTCTTCTTCTCCATTTTTTTCTTTATTATTATTGTTGTTGTTGTTGTTGTTGTTGTTGTTATTGTTATTGTTATTGTTATTGTTATTATAATTGTTGTTGTTGTTCTTGTTCTTGTTGTTGTATTATTGTTAGTTATAATTTGTACAATTAACCTCCTTGTGGTTCAACCCCGGTCTTGCTGGGTTATTTATTAGTTCTGCACTTGGGAGAAGACAATCTTTTAGTCGTGTTAAGTATACATTTCTAGGGGAAGATGAATCATATCTTATTATGATCTCATCAAAACTTAGCATAGAGTAGGAACAAAAACTTTTGAGAGTGGTGAGAAAACACAAGAAAGCAATTGGGTGGATAATTACTAACTTGAAAGGAATTATCCCTTTTTTATATACACATAGAATCTATCTTGAAGAAAGGGTTAAATTTATGAGGCAAATGCAAAGACGATTGAACCCAAACATGAAGGAAGTAATGAGAGGTAAAGTGCTTAAGCTACTTGATGTAGGTATCATTTACCCCATTACAAACTCAAAATGGGTTAGTCTAACCCAAGATGTCCCTAAAAAATATGGAGTCATGGTAGTGAAGAATAAAAATAATGAGCTAATGCCAACAAGAATCCAAATTGGATAGTGTATGTGCATTGATTATCGTAAATTGAACTTGCTGATTAGGAAGGAACATTTTCCGCTTCTATTTTTAGACCAAGTGCTTGAAAGAGTAGCTGGATAATCGGGTTACAACCATATTGGACCATCCGGCAATATAATGACAATGAAAATGAGGTTGGCAAAAATAAAAAGCTTCAATTGGATGAATCAGAGGAGCTGAGAAATGATGCATTTGAAAATACAAGAATTTCAAAACATAAGATGAAAACTTTGCATAATAAACATATTCTTAGAAAATCCTTTCATGTTGTTCAAAAAGTTCTCTTACATGATTCACAATTACATCTCTTTCCTAGAAAGTTTAGGACAAAATGGATTTGTCCATTTGTGATTAAATCCATCTCTGAGCATAGTGTCTTTGAGGTAGAAAATCCTAAGAATAGAAATGTTTTCAAAGTAAATGGTCATCGATTAAAACCTTATCTTGAAAACTTTATGGCTAAAGTTGAGACATTGGATCTTAAAGATCCAATACCATTATAATATCATAAGTAATGACCCTTTCTTTCCTTTTCTTTTGTTTTTCCAACTCTTATATTTACTTGTTCATGCATTAGGGACAATGCATTATTCTAAGTTGGGGAGTGTGAGGTTCTTTATTTGCAAAAAAGTGAAATTGATTTGATGTTTTTTTTTAGTTGTGATATATAGGTAAAAAAAAAATCAAGCTAAAAGGTAGCTCATGTTCAATTTTATCAAACATTCATCCTTGAAAAAAAAAGGAGTAATAATATTTTAATCTTTATTCTTTTCTTATATTTTTTTTACATGAAGGATAATGTAAAATTTAATTTGAGATATTTAATTATGTTGAATGCTTGAGATGGTCATGCTTGTTTGAAAAAAAAAATTGCATTCGTAGGTGTGGAAGACTTGTTTAGGATCAACATTATATTTTTGGATTTATTATTATGTTGAAAATTGCATGCTTTAATTAGGGATGTATAATATCTTATAAATCAAGATATAGCATACATTTGGTTCTCTTTAAGATTATTGAAGTATATCTTTTCTTATAAAAGTTGTTGGAGTTGTGTGATTATACATAAAAAATAAGTGTAATGTTTTACTTGTGATCATCCTTTTGATCTAGTCCTAAACAAGGTTTAAGTAAATAGAATAATAATTATTAGACAATTAAATAAATAAATGTGTACAAAGTTCTATCTACTCCAATGTTTTGAGTTCCTTAGTAGCTAAGGATATTCATCACAAATATTTATCATTATGTCAAATAGTAGCTTGAAATATTATTGTTGTTGTTGTTGTTGTTTATAATTTATACAATTAACCTTCCTGTGATTCGACCCTGGTGTTGTCGAAATATTTATTACTTCGACACTCTTGTACTTGGAGAACACGTTAATCTTTTGGTCATGTCAATTGACTATTATGGTATTGCATGTGAATAATCGACCAAAATTCTGGTGTTTCTTAATTTTTTATGTTATAAAGGATTATTGTTGTATAATTTGCTATAAAGGATTTATAATACTATGTTTGACAATTTATTTGCTGATCAATATAGATTTAACTATTCTGAATTTAGTGGCAATAAAGAAGATGAGATGTTAACCTTGGTGTTATGACCAAAAGATTGATATCTTCTTCCAAGTGTAAGAGTGTCAAAGCAATAAATAACCCTACAAGACGAAGATCAAACCACAAGATGGTTAATTATATAAATTATCAATAACAATAAGAATAATAATAATAATAAAGAGAGCTTTAAGATGTGATATTGATATAAGAATTAAACAATGATAAAAACAATTGTTAAGGTTAGAGGATCCACTAATGGTATTTCAAATAAGTATAATATAAAATTTTATTACTCAATTAGAAAACCACACACAAAAAATATTCCAATCAGATTATAAATTATTAACATGATGACATTAGTTATCTTATTTGAATAATGCTAATACTTATAAATATTATCAGGTATTGATGATTATAACTTATGTTAACAACAAATCAAGTTTTTTCATAACACAAGTGTCAGTTATACTATACGGTTTGTACTATGAAAGTGCTAAATATTTATTGTAACAAGGTTATACAACATAAATCTAGATTAAGCATTTAACAAGCAAAGTATTAAGAGTAAATAAGATAACAAGTAGAGAACTCGATCAATCAATCTTTTTATTTATGTGATAGACTTGCATTTCAAATGAATATTTACCATAAATTAAAGATATCTTATGGTATCAGACTCATTATTATAAAACATGCTTTAATTAAGAAGTTATTGATACTTTAAGTGCGAAATGATGATATAAAACCTTGATAAAAATGCACTTTTTAGTACTAATCACACCCTCCCAACCAACTTATTACTAGTTCCTAGTAATCAAAATGTTAAAATAGAAAAACAATTTGTAAAGTTCACAAAGCAAGACATTCATTATTTAACTTCCATTAATCTATCCAAATAAACAAACTCTCATTAAATTTATATCTCTGCTCAATATAGTTTTTTCAAAAATATTAATAAACCTTCCTTTTGTACTCAATATATCAACACATAGTTATGGGACTTTACTTAGAAGAAAACAAAATTTTTGTTCTAAAGTTTTAGGTTAACTTCCTTGAGTTGTGATTATTATCTTTTTCTTCTCTTTTTTTTTCTTTTTTCCCTTTTTCAATATATATATAACTTAAAACACAATGTATCTTTAACTCATATATCGAGTTCGGCTAATTACTTCCACAGTAGTTAGTCTTAGTGTATTAGATGTTGAGACACCCCTATAAGCTTAGTAACTCCAGTTGTAGATGTTGAAACGTAGATAGTGCAATGTTTGATTCCTTTAAACTTTTCTCCTCGACCTATATAATAAGTGTTAGGTCAATAGCTCTCAAGTCAGTTGATTTTAGGATATTAGGTGTTAAAACACCCATTATTTTTTTTGTTTTTTTTTAAAACTATATATTATCCATTTTTCTTAGTTGTTACCTTTAACAAAAGAATATAAATATATAAGATATCACCCAAAACAATGAACACTGACAAAACTAAAACACACTTAAATAAATATAAGAAATAACAATACAAAATAATATGCGATTAATAAAACCAAAAGATATAAGGATTCACAAACAAAGGCTCAAATCCAATTTAAGTTTTTTATAGTTTTTCTTAGTTGACCAATTTATGCGACTTATGAAGGGATCAATTACAGGAATAAAAAATTATAATTGATCAATCAATTATTCGGCAGTAGCAGTATAGATTAAGATTTATCGTTTCGAAGATGTTAGAAATTCCTATTCCATAACATGATTAAGAAAAGACAACAATTTATCATAAAAACCATTTACATTTAATATACCTATGGATTTATGGTTAATGTGCAATTGGTCCCAAAAGAAAATATAAAAGATCTCTTCCAATGTGCCTAGACCACCTGGTAAGGCAATGAAGATATTAGCATGTTTAAACATTGTGTTCATTCAATCAGATATTGTGGAGACCTATAGTTACTCTTTAATTGTTTTTCTAATGATCTCCCCTTGTGCTAAAGCTTTAGGAACAACCCTAAAAACTTGATTGCCTTCTAAACATGTAGTTACCCCCCATTAACCCAAGGTTGCCTCCGTCATACACTAAATGAATCTTTCTTTTAGTTGGTACCTACCAAGATGATTTGCTGATTCTAAAAACTTTATTTCCTTCCTAGGACTAGATCCACCAAAAACACAAATATTTCTTATATGATGACCAATGACGAGGTTAAATGACAAAAGCAGAAGTAAGCAAGTTTTTAAGTTTAACAAAAGCTTCTTCACAATATTTAGTCCAATAAAAAATATTATCATTTGTTGGAAAGTCACTAAAGGGCTTAGATATTATACTAAAATCTTTGATGAACCTTCTATAAAAATCAGCATGTCCTTAGAATGATCTTACTTCTTTAATAGATTTTGGTGTTGACAATTGAACAATTAACTCGATTTTAGATTTATCAACCTCAATTCTTTTTGACAAAACAATATGACCAAGTACAAAATCATTTGTTACCATAAAGTGATATTTTTCCCATTTCAGTACTAAATTCTTCTCTTCACACCTGCTCAAAATCTTTTCTAAGTTAGTCAAACAATCATCAAATGAATCTCCAAAAATAAAAAAAAAAAACATCCATAAAAATTTCAAGAAAACATTCAACCATATCATTAAATATACTAAGTATGCAGATTTGAAACGTGGTTGGTGCATTACATAATTCAAGAGGCATTCTTCAATATATAAAAGTACCAAATAGACATGTGAAAGTAATCTTCTCTTCATCTTCCAATGCAATTTCAATTTAGTTGTAGCATGAATAGACATATATAAAACAATAAAATTCATGACTTGAAACTCTTTCTAGAATTTGATCCATGAAAGGTAAAAAAAAATGATCCTTTCTAGTCATTGAATTAAGTTTCTTATAGTCAATGCACATGTACTAACTAGTAATAGTCCTAGTTAGAATTAACTCATTTTTCTCATTTGTTATCACAATGACTCCAAACTTCTTGGGTACAACTTGGGTAGGACTTACCCATTTATTTTTCTAAATAAGATAAATGATTTCATTATCTAGGAGCTTACTGACTTTATTTTTCACTACTTATTTCATTTTATGATTAAGCCTTCATTACATTTCTCTAGAGGGTTTAGGATTTTCCTCCAAATAAATTATGTGTGTGTAAATCAAAGGACTAATTCCTTTTATGTTAGTTATGGTCTATCTTAATGCATTTTTGTGCATTTTCAGAGTTCGTAACAACTTACCTTCTTGATATGCATTAATTTTGAAAGAGATTATTACCAAAAAAGTTTCATTTCTCTCAAAAATACTAAAAAATAAGTACTTGAGATTGAATGGTAACAATTTCAAATCATAGTGGTCATTCCTTAATTTATGGTCTCCAATTACTTGCCTTTGATTCTTCATGAAAATAAACCATATACAAATCGTTAGATTCATCAGTCTCAATTTCACCAAAAGTGGTTTGAAATTGACCATGAACTAATTTTTCAGTAAAGTCCACTTCTTATAAATTATTATCATCTTCAAGTTGCTTGTAAATGTTGAAATATTCATCTCCAATGTCATGTTTCCAAATGATAGCTTCATAAGTCCATTCCTACAATTAATCAATGCATTAGAAGTTGTAAGAAATGGATGTCCTAAAATAACAGGAAATGAATTACATGTTTCAATATATTCTATGTCCAAGATAATAAAATATACAGGATAAATTAATTTATCGACTTATACTAACACATCCTTAACTATTTCTCTAAGCACTTTTACAGATTTATTAACAAGTAAAAGAGTTACAAAAATTGGTTTTAACTCACCTAGATTGAGACTTTGAAACACTGAATATGGAAGTAAATTCACACTAGCTCCAAGATCAAGTAAAGCTATTTGAATTTTATGTTCTCCAATAAAGTAAGAAATAGTAGGACAACTAGAGTCTATATATTTTAAAGCATTATTATTCTTAAGAATGACTTTTACTTGTTTGGCTAAAAAGACTTTCTTTTTCATATTCAGTTTTGTCTTCACAGTGCACAGATCTTTTAAAAATCTAATATAAAAAGGTACCTATTTAATAGCATCCAACAAAAGTATATTGATCATTACCTGTTTAAAAGTTTTAAAGATTTCAATCAGGTTTTTCTTTGCAATGTTCAGATTCAACCCCTTCCTTACCCTCAAAGATTGACTTATCATCTTTCTCACAAGGTTCAAAAGTGGGTTTTTCAATAACGTTACCATTATGAAGAGTAATGACTTATTTAACTTGATCCATATGTTGGTTTCCAGAACTACTTGCATTTACATTGTATTGTCCCTAGGGATTTTCTTATGATTGAGATAAAAACTTACCTTTCTCTTGAAAACTAAGAGTAGATAATTTTATAAGAGTATCTTTAAAATCTGTCATACTTTGAGCAAGTTGAGTATTGATTGTCTCTTGCTTTTCAATGAATGCATGCAATGTTTCCTAAAAATTTCTTTTAAGAGGTGGAGCAGAAGAAGTAGCATATCCATAAGAATTTTGAAAATTATGGTGTGTATGAAATGGTGGCTATGAAGTTTATGCATTATTGTTATCACTTTTCCAACTAAAATTTAGGTGATTTCTCCAACCAGAGTTGTATGCTTGCAAGTATAGGTTATGATTGGACCTTTGGAAGCTGTTTAAAACTTGAGCTTTTTCATGGAGGCATTCCTTGAAAGAAGACAACATTAGACAATCATTTGTTCAGTATTCATTGGTTTCACAGATTTGACACACAATATCTTGAACAGATTTTAATTGACCACTCTTTTTTAATTAAAGTGCCTCGACTTACTAAGCTAAAGACGCAAACTTGGCTTGGAGGTCATGATCCTCTCTAAGTTTGTACATATCTCCACTAGATGTACGAGGTTTAGTTTTACTTAGTGCCCTATAAGTAGCTACAATGTTCTAATTTTAAACATTTTCAGCTAACAAGTCTAAGAACTTCATTGCTTCATAAGGGTTTTTATCTTCAAAAGTTTCATTGCACATTAATTCCACCATTTGTCTATCTTTAGGTGTTAACTGACATGACCAAAAGACTGATGTTTCTCCCAAGTGCAAGAGTGTCGAAGTAATAAATAACCCAGCAAAACTAAGATCGAACCATAGAAAGGTTAATTGTATAAATTATAAATAACAAAAACAAAACAACAATAATAACAATAACAATAGTAACAATAATAGTAGTAGTAATAATAGCAGTAGCATTAGTAATAGTAATAGTAATAAAGAAGAAGAAAAAAAAGTTGATAAGAACTTTGAGATGAAAGATTAACGTAAGGATTAAACAATGATAATAACAAATGTTAAGGTTAGAGGATCCATTAATGGTATGTCAAACAAGTATAGTATAAACTCTTATTATTTAATTGAAAACCATACACAAAGTTCCAATCATATTATAAATTGTTAACATGATTACATTAGTTATCTTATTTGATTAATGCTAATATTTATAAATACTATTAGGCATTCATGCTTATAACTTATATTAATAATAAATCAAGTTCCTTTTATAGCTCAAGTGTCGGTTATACCATACAGTATAGGCTACGAAAGTGTCAAGCATTTGTTGTACCAAGTGTTATACAACATAAATCTACATTAGTTATTTAACAAGCACAGTATTGATATAATAAACAATATAGCAAAGTATTATTGTACCAAGTGTAACATTTTCACATTGACATAATAAACTTAACTAAATATAATGACAGAAAGAAACATAAATAAACAAAAAAAACTAAATATAATGATAGAAAGAAACATAAATAAACAAAATAAAAATACAAATAAGATAAAAGTTAACTAAGTAAAGGAAAAGAAATGAAAGGCATAAACTTGATATTAATGAAAGCAAAACTTAAATAATACAAAGATACAAAAAGAGAAAGCAAGAACATAATTTTAATCTGAAAACCAAATGCCTAAATACATAGCAAATGACTTCTTTTATAGGCCAAAATTAGAAACTATTGATTTGATGACTAATTAAGGAGTGGGCAGCCAACTCTTGATTAGGTGACAATCCTTATCTTCTCTTGTCTACCCAAACTATCATTGATAACTTCCAAATTAGAACCACTTAAAAACATTAAAGTTATAGGAAATTGTCTCAACTTTCTAGAAAAAAATGGAGGTCATTTAGACTTCTAGAACTCTAGATATAGGTTAAACATTGAATAATGTTCGAGCTACAGGACAGATTCAGACTTTTTCAATATTGCTACAATTTGAACTTGAAAAAGGCTTTTTTTAAATATTAGACTCTATAAAAGTTGTATGCCCATGTCTTACATTTCTATCCATATAAAGTAATGACATGACTAAAAGATTGATGTCTTCTCATGACTAAAAGATTGATGTCTTCTCCTAAGTGCAGCAGTGTTGAAGTAATAAATAACCTGGCAAGACTGGGGTCGAACCACAAGAAGGTTAATTGTACAAATTATAAATAACAATAATACAACAACAATAATAATAGCAACAAGAACAATAATAATAGCAATAATAACAATAATAATAGTAGTAGTAGTAGTAGTAACAACAACAACAATAATAATAATAATAATAATAATAAAGAAAAAGAAGGAGAAGAAGATGATGATGATGATAACTTTAAGATGAAATATCAACATAAGGATTAAACAATGATAATAACAAATTTCAAGGTTAGAGGTTCCACTAATGGTATGTTAAACAATTATAGTATAAACTCTTATTACTCAAATAAAAACCACACACAAAGGAGGTTCCAATCTGATTATAGATTGTTGACATGATTACATTAGTCATCTTATGCGATTAATGCTAATAGTTGTAAATCTCATCAAGCATTCATAATTATACATATCTTAACAACAAATCAAGTTCCTTTCATAGCTCAGGTTTTGGTTATACAATATAGTATGGGCTATGAAAGTGCCAAGCATTTTTTGTACCAAGTGTTATACAATATAAATCAAGATTAGTCATTTAACAAGCAAAGTATTAAAGAGTGAACAAGATAACAAATACAAAACATGTTAGTATCAAACATTAAAGTCCATATTAAGTTTACACAATACTTATTTCACACCATTATTGTAACCTTTTTACCTTGACATAATAAACTTAGCTAAACATAATAAAAGAAAGAATAAATAAATAAATAAAATAAGAACATAAATAAGATAAGAGTTGATGACTAATTGATAAGTGAGTGACCAACTCTTGACTTGGTGACAATCCTTATTTTCTCTTGTCTGCTTAAAACATCATTGATAACGTCAAAATTAGAGCCACTTGAAAACATGAAACTTGTAGGAAATTGTCTCAGCTTTCTTGTATAGACAATTAAGATCATTTAGAATTTTAGAACTCCAGATATGAGCCAAACACTGAACAGTGGTCAGGATGGAAGAAAGATTCAGACGTTTTTGTTATTACTACAATTTGGACTTGAAAATGATATTTTTAGATCTTAGGCTCCTATAAAAATTGTAGGCCTACGTCTTACCTTTTGATCTATATAAAGTAAACTTAAATTTGAGATCTATAGCTCTATATATGACCCAATTACGGAACAGTATTCCGGTTTAGATTGTACTGACATCTCTTTTTTAAGTTTGGCCATCTCTTTGTCCTTTTAATTTTAGTTCTTAAATTCATCAATGAAATTTTTTATTTATGTGATAGGCTTGCATTTAAAATGAATATTTATCATAAATTAAATGTATCTTATATTAGTAGAAATATTATTATAAAACATGCTTTAGTTAAGGAGTTATTGATACTTCAAGTGAAAAATGATAATACAAAACCTTGATAAAAATGCACTTTTAAGCATTAATCACACCCCCCAACTAGCTTATTACTAGTCCCTAGTAATCAAAGCGTTAAAATAGAAAAATACTTTGCAAATCTCACAAATCAAGATATTCATCATTTAATTTCCATTAATCTATCCAGATAAACAAACTCTCATATATCTGCTCAATACGTCTTAACAAGATATCAACAAACCTTTCTTTTATGCTCAATATATCAACACATAATTATAGGGCTTTTCTTAAAAGAAACAAAAAATTTTTTTTCTGATTTTTAAGGTTAACTTCCTTGGATTTGGATTATCATTTTTTTTTTGTAAATATATATACATATAACTTAAAACACCATACATGTTTAACCCATGTAACGAGCTTTCGGCTAATGACTCTTAGACCAGTTGGTCTTAAGGCATTAGGTGTTGAGACACCCCTACAAGCTTAGTAACTCGGGTCGCAGATACTAATATGTAAATAGTGCAATGTTTGATTCCCTTAAGCTTTTCTCTTTAACCGATGTAACAAGCGTTGGGCCAATAGCTCCTAAGTCAATTGACTTTAAAGCATTAGGTGTTAAAAGACCCCTTCGGATTTAATTGCTTAGGTTAAGGAGACTACGAAACCAAACTTATCTATATTTTTATTATCATCATTTTTTTCTTTTTTTATGTTTTTTTTAATTATATACTATCCCTTTCCCCTAGTTGTTACCTTTAACAAAAGAACATAAATAATGTAATAATACAATGTGCAACCCACAATCATATGTTAATGTGTGTGTAAATTACGGTTTAAAAATACATGTTAAATGAGTATATGAGCAGAATTAAGTGATAACAATGCGAGAGTTTGTAAACCTGAATATTTCAAGAAGTATTATGATAGACCTTATTAATAATGGTTACTAAGATGCATCTCAAGAGTCATAAAAAGATCTCATTTACTCTGCTATCATAGTAACAACAATTTTGCACATGCTTTATGAAATAGAAAATACAATTAGTTAAATTATTTTTTTAGCTACCACCCTCTCCCCCCAACTAAAATGAGACATTGTCCTCAATGTTCTAAGGTAGAAAGATAAAGTATAGAAGATATCACCTGAAATAACGAACACTGACAAACCTGAAAAACACTTAAACAAAAATAAGAAATAATAAAATACAATAATAAAACAAAAGGACATAAAAAATTTACAAATAAAGACTCAAATCTAATCTAAGCTTTTTATGGTTTTTCTTAAATGACCAATTTATATGATCCATGGAGGGATCAATTACAGGAATGAAAGATTGTAGTTGGTCAATCAATTGTTCAGCAGTAGTAGCAGAGATTATGATTTGTCATGCAGAAGATTTTAGAAATTCTTGTTTCATAGCATGATCAGGAAAAGACAACTTCTTATCATAATAACCATTAACATTTAATAGACCCATGGATTTATGGTGATTAGTACTCAAAAGTGCATTTTTATCATGGTTTTAT
>SRLM01001590.1:76275-138744 GCA_015708895.1 Populus ilicifolia | reverse complement strand
CTCCTGCACTTGGGAGAAGACATCAATCTCTTTGTTGTGTCAATTTTTATATTCAAAAGTTCTATTGCACATCAATTCAACCATTTGTCTATCTTTAGGTGTTAACCCTTCATAAAAATATGAAACCAATCTTCATGTTTCAAAACCATGATGAGGGCAAGTATTAAGCAAGTTACGATACCTATCACAATGACACGACCAAAAAATTGATGTCTTCTCCCAAGTGCAGGAATGTCGAAGTAGTAAATATCCCGGTAAGACCGGGGTCAAACCATAGAGAGGTTAATTGTATAAATTATAGATAACAATAATATAACAACAATAACAACAATAATAATAACAATAACAACAATAATAATAATAGTTGTGGTGGTGGTAATAGAAAAGAAGAAGAAGAAGAAAAGGAAGTTGATAAGAACTTTAAGATGGAAGATTAATATAAGGATTAAATAATGATAACAATAAATGTCAAGGTTAGAGGATCCACTAATGATATGTCAAACAAGTATAATATAATCTCTTATTATTCAATTACAAACTATACACAAAGGAGGTTCTAATCAAATTTTAAATTATTAACATGATTATATTAGTTATCTTATTCAATTAATGCTAATACTTGTAAATCTCGTTAGGTATTCATGATTATATTTATGTTAACAACAAATCAAGTTCCTTTTATAGCTCAGGTGTTAGTTGTACCATATAGTATGGGTTATAAAAGTGATAAGCATTTGTTATACCAAGTGTTATATAACATGAATCTAGATTAGTCAGGTTGTAGGAAATTGAAAATGGCCTTTTTAAATTTGGACTCCATATGAAAGTTGTAAGTCTCTGTCTTACCTTTCCATTCATATAAAGTAAACATAAATCCGATATCTATAGCTCTAGATATGATCCAATTACCGAACAGTGTTCCGGTTTGGACTACACTGGCATCTCTTTTCTAAGTTGGGTCATCTATTTGTCCTTTCGATTTCAATTCTTAAATTCATCAATCAATCCTTTCATTTATGTGATAGGCTTGCATTTAAAATAAACATTTACTACAAATTAAAGGTATCTTATATTATTAGATATGTTATTATAAAACATGCTTTAATTAAGGAGTTATTCATACTTCAAGTGCAAAATGATGATATAAAACCTAGATAAAAAAAATGCACTTTTAAATACTAATCACCTGACAATATTTACAAGTATTAGCATTAATCGAATAAGATAACTAATGTAGTCATGTTACAATTTAAAATCTAATTAGAAACTCCTTTGTGTGTGGTTTCTAATTGAATAACAAGAGTTTATACTATATTTGTTTGATATACCATTAGTGGATCCTCTAACCTTGATATTTGTTGTTATATTGTTTAATCCTTACATTGATCTTTCATCTGAAAGTTCTCATCAACTTCTTCTTCTTCTTCTTCTTCTTCTTCTTCTTCTTCTTATTCTTTGTTGTTACTGTTGTTGTTAATACTACCACTACTATTATTATTGTTGTTGTTGTTCTATTATTGTTGTTTATATTTTATACAATTAACCTCCTTGTGGTTTTACTCTGATCTTACTAGGTTATTTATTACTTTGACACTCCTACACTTAAGAGAAGACATTAATTTTTTTATCGTGTCACAAGGACCTTCTAAAAGAGGTATGATAACCCATCAATAGTTGAGCTCAGAAGTTTATGCTTTCAATAAAAAAAATCTTAAGTTATTAATTTTTAAAATTTTATTGATTGTTTTTTTAAGGAAGCATATAATACCTAAATGTAGGAGAGATATAGGAATGATCATTCGATCCATCCAAAATATAATCCAAATTTATGGTTAAAAGTTGAGTCGTCCAGTGAACTTAATAGAAATCAGGCTTACGACATCTCAAACACTATGGTCGAGGATATGTATTAATCGTTGCTTGCAACCGAGTTCGAGCTCTCAATCTTTAATCGTTCAGACAATCGTATGAGAACAAGTTAAAGCTTAGATGACCCAACTAAGATCCATGATGGCCGAACTTTGACGATTGTACAGTGAGCTATTATTAAGCCCCGATGGTACATGTGGTTTACCCCATAGCAATGATCCACCTCTACCTTTTTCTCCTTCTTCAACTCTTATCTCTTAAATAAATTATATTTAATAATATTTTTTAAATAATAATAAAAGTTTGGTTTTTTATTTTGGTTTTATTTATTTTAATCTTTTAATTTTGTTTATTTTAATTTTAAAAAATTATAAATACAATATTAATGGAATTATTAATAGAATAATAATTACATATAACATTATCAACAGACTAAGTCTATTGAATAGTTCCTGAGAGTATGAAAACAATTATAGAACTTTATTATTGATAATTACACAAAGAATCACTAATAAACCAAGTCCATCAAAAAATTCTAGAAAGTTAAAAAAAAATTATTGAACCATGCCACTAACAATAGATGAGTATCTAATGGTTGATTTCATCAATAATATGGATTCTGTCAACAATAAAATTATTAATAGTGTATTCTATTTTTAATATGCCACATTCACTGATAAAATTATCGACAAAATAATGTTAGTAAATTTTTTTGTTTATTGTAATTTTTTATTTATAAATTAATTAAAAATTATATTACTAGCAAATAACCGACAAAATAGAAAACATCGATGATATATTTTTCTATCACCAGTTCCCATCCATGATTAAGAAGGTATTTGTAATTGTGATAGTGATAGCTTTTCAAAGTTTTTTTTACTTAAAAATACATCAAAATAATATTTTTTTTATTTTTAAAAATTATTTTTAACATCAATATATCAAAATAATTTGAAAAAAAATAAAAAAATATAAAATATTTTTAAAATATAAAAGCAAATATACTTTAATTTTTTTAAATGAATGTTTTTCTATCTATAAATATGACCTGTTTACTTTTTAATGTATTTTTTACATTGAAATATGTTTTAATGATATTTTTTTATTTAAAAAAAAATCTTTTAAAATTAACTTGTCAAAACTGTTTAATATATTAAAAAATAATTTTTAATAAAAAATTAAAACTTTTAAAAAAACATGATATAATTTCAAACACTTTCTAAATATGACTGAATATTTTGTCGGTATTATTTAGTATTATAGTTGTGCACTCCTCCTTTTCCGTGGCTGTGGCTGTGGCTGTGGGCTATTAGGCTACTCCTGTTTTTGACCTCCATGCCCATTGGACAAGAAAACACTGCCGCCATCGCTCCGAAATGTGGAGCTCCTATGCACTCCACCTGTTTTAATTTCCGTTCGCTTTTCTTGGTTTCTGCTCGTATGGGACTACTTTTTCTCCTCTTTTTGTTATGTGTCAAAAAAGAAGAGGCCATTACTGTTGTTGAAAATCGAAGATGATATCTACTAGTGACAGTCTTTAGACTTGAGAGAAACCTCTTTATAATCTCTCCAGTTTTTGTTGAATTTGTTGAAAACGTTTTTTTCTCTTAAAAAAAAGGTAATGAAGATAAAACGTGACTTCTTGTCTGATCTCTACCTTGCTCATCATCTCTTCAACTGTCATCCTAAAACAGCCACATGGACGTCTTAGATTGGCAAAGCAATTGAACAGTGCTGCTTCCATGGAGGACCGGCGTTAACTGTCCAACCGACGTCGTTTCTTTTTTGCCTTGCATTGTCAAATAAGGAAACTACGACACCATACTCATATTTTCCTTCTCAATTGCAAAATTAGGGCTGGCACATCAACGGTTGCGTTGCCCTGGCGAGTTTCTCAAGGTCAAGTAGCAGAGAAGAACAAGATCATATCACATGAAGGCATAAACAAACCCTTAATAATAAGAAATTTTGAAGGACTGCAAACGGAGAGATGGGGAATCCAAAGCAAAAGTGGACATCAGAAGAAGAAGAAGCGTTAAGAGCAGGCGTTGCCAAACACGGTACTGGAAAATGGAAAAACATACAGAGAGACCCCGAGTTCAATCCTTACCTTTTTTCTCGCTCTAATATCGATCTCAAGGTTTTCTTTTCTGTTCGGTTATTTTTTATTATTATTGTAATTGCTGTATGATTTGATGATGTAATATTAATAATGTTAATGTCGATAGGATAAATGGAGGAATATGACTGTAAGTGCCGGTAGCCAAAGCGTTAAGGACAAGTCACGAACGCTGAAAGCGAAATCCAATCCCGATGCTGCTGCTGCTGCTGCTGCTCTGTCCAATCCTCATACTTCTGCTGTTGCTGCGGTTGATGTCGTTATCGACGATTCTTCAGAAGCTGCAGCAGATTCAAAAACTGCTCCCAAGTAGGTGCTTTAAATTCCTTCTTTTTTTTTTCTTTTTTTTGTGGAACAAGATGGTTTTGTGAGTTCTTTTGAGTTGATGGCAATTAGTGTATGTATTTTTATGACATAATTTGTATGGATCATAAGTCAAGCATTGCTTTATCAGTATAAAGTAATTTAGAATTGTGGCGTGGCCTGCCTACACTTGGAAAAGTTTCAACAATGCCATGATATTTGACTGAATTACTTGATTTGGCAGATACAATGCAATGATTTTTGAAGCAATTTCAGCGCTGAATGAGCCAAATGGAGCAGACACTAGTGCAATCATCAGCTACATTGAGGTCTAAACGAATTTTGTTTACTTAAAAATGTTTTCTGTTTTTGTATCTTATAGTCATAGATTTGCCATCGAGATTGGTTTGTACTTGTGATATGGAACATGAGTCTCTGTGATTTTGTTAGTTCTGGCAATCATGTAGTTGGACTTGATGTAGACTACATATGGCTTGTATGCATTTGTTTTCTTATTCTTTTTGAGATATGGGCTAGAATTGGACTTGCTAAGTATATCATATGTTAAACTCCTAGAGCTGCAATAGGAGAAAGATAACCAATGCCCTTGAAATCTCTCTCATCTAACATGTTGTGCATGGAAAGGAGAGAAGAAAATTGTTAGTATTCCTCTGATTCATAAACAGTATCAGGAGCAAGTCATTTCATCCATATCCCACACCCCTGGGCATGCCTCAGAGGTTGCTATCCTGAGAAAGGAAAACTAAAAGGAAAGAATAAGAAACCACGTTTCTGGATGAGATTAGTGAATGATTATGAAAATGTAAATTATGTAAATCAACCATTAGTTGCTCGTTATTATTTCTTATTTACCATTGGTGATTTTTCCAGTTCCATGAGTTTTAAGAAATATGATGGGCGTGTTTGTTTTTTCTCGATAATTCACACAGAGAAGGCAAGAGTTACCACAAAATTTTAAGAGGCAATTAAGTTCAAGGTTGAGGAGGCTCGTAGCTCAGGAAAAACTTGAAAAGGTGAGTTGTTTATCTTTGCAATGTAAGTTCTTTGCTGATGATGATATCCCTAAAACATCAGCTCACCTTGTCACACTGCTAAAGAATTTTTCTTTAATTTAAAATGTTGAATCAAGTTGTTTCCTTTTTTTAATTTCCATTTGCATTTTGTTGTGATCGTCTCCTCTTTGTTCGTACTTTTATTGCTTGGAGGAGAATTGGGATAGAAGAGGAAGAGTTTGTTGTAGCAAGTTAATTGTATTCCTCAACGACCATCACCGCAACACCCCACAAAAAATGAATGGAGAGGATAGAGATTCATGTATGGGTTTGTAAAATTTGTTCATTAATTCATTTTAATAATATCATTGGGAACAAATGATAGTAAACTTGTCACTAGTGATCGCTGCAATGAAAACCCAATCTCGTGTATTTTCTTTTATCCTTCAACGAACTGAAGGAAAAACCATGACATTTATAGAAGTAGAAAAGGGAATTTGTTTTAGTTGTGGAAGGGAACAGTTTGTTCTTACGAGAATATTTAAGACAAAGTTATGCTACGTAGACATTGGGAGTACGTGCTGAATGGTTGAAAGTTTTAATGAATTAAATGCAGGTCCACAATTGCTACAAGATAAAGAAAGCTTCTTCATTTGGGACAAAAACACCAACTCCTAAGCAGAAAGAGGTGCGTCCCAAGCCTGAACAGAATACTGGCCTTATAAATTCTGGTGATACCATCGCAGAAGCAGCAGATGATGCTGCATATATGGTTGCGGAAGCAGAAAACAAATCATTTGTTGCAACTGAAGCAGTTAAGGAGTCAGAGAGGGTTTCAAAGATGGCTGACGATGCAAATTCACTACTACAGTTGGCCAACGAGATACTTGAGAAATGTAAATTCATCCTTGCTTCTTCAGTTACTGCTTTTCCACTTTCTATTAACTTGTGTCCTTATTCTTTACTTCGGCAGGTTCACGAGGTGAGATTGTGGTCATGGGATGAGATACGAGCTTGGACTTTTATATCAATGGACTGGAGATGACCCAACAACTAGAATGCATGTAAATAGTGCCTGTTTTTCATAGTTTTTCCAGGCATTATCAAGCTAAATCTTATGGCTGGTTTTGTGGTAGCAATTATAGTGTAATTTCTCAGATAAGATATTGCAGAACACATTTTGTTTTGATGTCCTTAAAGCTCATGTTTCTTTGATTTGACAAAGATGCCATAGCAGCAGAAGCGGCAATTTCCCTTTCTTGATCCGCAAACCAAAAATTCTCTTGATCTGCTAGACAAAGTATGGTTGTTCCTGAACATCTATTAGAATGTGAAAATACAGTCAGCATGACAAGAAAGCATGAGCTTCGATTATGGCCTTTCATCTTTTAGTACGATGCTCTATAATGTGTTAACAATGACCGAGTCAGACCGCCAAGTGATGATAACGTTGTTTAGAAAAGGATGCATGATTAGTTCCAAGCATGGGAGGAACCGAAAATCTGCTGGGCGTTCTCTCTGTTTTTCCACTGGTGGATTTAGTTTAGAAATAAATGAGAATGAGTTAATCTCTTAAAAAAAATAAAAGAAAATTGAAGTATAATTATGGTTTGATAACTCTTTACATAAAAAATTAAATAAAATATTAGGCATCAACTCTCAAGAAAATAAAATAAAATAATAAAAGGTGAAACTAGAAAAAAAATCAATTTAAAAAACATGAAAAAAAATCTATTAATTCAACTAATCCGTGACTTGAGATATAAAATTAAGATAACCTCACATAAAAATAAAATATAGAAAACAACGCATGAAATTCAAGAAAAAATAATTTAATGTTGAATGAAATTAAAAGCATAAAAGCCAACTTTAAAAATAAAACCTAAAAAATTAAAATTAAATCGAGCTGATCTTTAAAATATTTGACCTAAGTCATGAGATTAGAATTATCTCGTAAATAAAAAGCATGAAAAAAATCAGGAAGTAAAATTCATGGTCATCTAGAAATTAAAAAATAAAACAAATAGCAATCAAAATAAAGAAAGATCAAATTTAGTATAAGAACTAAATAAAAAAATAATGAATTACTAAATTGAAAAATAAAAAAAATCAAGAAAAAAATAAAAAAAATAAGAATAAGAATCAAGTCGGATGCAAAAATTAAATGTAAAAAATGTAAGGAATGAAATTGAAAAAATAAATCAACTTAAAAAAGTAAAGCAACACAAATAGGAATCAAAAAAATTAAAATTAAAATTGATGTAAATATAAAATAAAAGGATACATTTAATTTTTAAAAAAGACAAGTGTGAAATTTGAGTTGAGGAAAGACAGAAAAAAATTCATTAAAACTTAACTATTGTTTTATTCATTTACAAGTACCTACAATCAAAAAGAAAAACACAACGCTTTCAATATCATTATAAAAACAATGTTTTACTATCAAAAGATATTGTATGTACAATCTAAAAGATATGAATATCTTCGACTTGCTGATATATGTGTATCACTTACTAACTATCTTTTTATTTAAATATATTTCTTTTTGTTAAAAAAATATAGTTCTTTATTATATTAATTATAACAAAAAAATAATGATGAAAATAAAAAAATATTTTGACATCAATTTTTATTGCACTGTACACAATCAAGAGTTAAAAAACTTAAAAGCTCCTAGATTAATTTTTTTTTGGCTTTTAAATATATTCAAATTAATTTATCTATATGATGAATATAATACTAACAAATGAATCCTATAAAAAAATTATTTTATCTTTAATAATTAATTAAAAAATAATTATTTTATTATTTCAATTCAAAGAAAATTATGTTTGGTGATATAAAAGATTAATTTCTTTTCACTTTTGTTTTAATATGAATCAAAATTAAAAATTTATAAATTTTACAGTGATATTATATTAGTTATTCTTTGACTACACTTTGAATAAAAAAAATAGTTATAATAGAAGATAACTTTTGATAAATCATAAACTTATTCTTTCCTTTTCATATCCGTTATTAAAAAAATAATTAATAAAATATCACTAATCTAATTAATTACATGGCGGCTATCGAGAGTCGGAGCTATGATTGCTATTTCCACAACATGACGCGCTGGATGAAAAATCAAATAAAACCTCCGAAATTTGGACAGAGACCATCAGGATCTTCTTCTGAATTCTGTTTCTAAAAACATGATGTCATATCATGCAGTGGTAGCAGAAATAGCGAGCTCCATTTACCAGTTTAGCTGTTGCTTTGCCAGTCAACTGGAGCAACTACAAAGACAGGTCGCCATGACTGTGGAAACAGCTGTCTTGGATATGTCAATAAACAAAATCGATTGATGCAGAACCAGGACTTTAACCATAGATACGAATGGTATTACAGCCCATACTAAAATACTGTCCCCGTTTATCAAAAATCAAAAAGAAAAAAAGAAATTTACAGTGTCCATTTAGCACATGCAAGACTCAAAAAGCAGCAAAAAAGCCTACTGCCCCCAGGTTCCAAGTCAAACCAGTAAGTGATAGATATCCCAGTTCAATTATCTTGTACTCTGCCATTGATTTTAATGTTGAGCAACATCCCCACCCCAAGTATCTTCAGACTTTAGATCAACCATCGTTGTGTGGGAGATAGGGAGATCCAAATATGGAAAGCAACTCAACAGCACAAATTTAGTTAATATCAAAGAAGATCAGATAAAGCAAAAAGGTAATGAAAAGACCTCGTGTGACCTTAAGCAATAAATAAAGCAAACTACTGTCTGTGGCATGAAGGAAGGAAGGGAAAAACGAAGAAGGTTGGTACATGAACTCAGAATAAAAGGGTTACTCATGCTCTCAACATTTTTTTCGTGTCCAGAGAACATATTGAAAATCAAATAACATTGCAATTGCCTCAAAAACTTAAGCTTATGGAAACACAAGCTTTTTTTTTCCTCAAATACAGTGCATAATCTGACCCTAGTGCTGAGGGAAAACAAAAATATGGGCAACCACACACCCATTCAGTCAAAGATACTACAGAACCAACTTTCAGATACTTCAATCTATAAGAGTACAAGCCCCAGTTCCGAGGGTCTCAAGGCATGCTGTAAGCGATAATTGTAAAGATAGCAGTGTAGTTGCCCATCACCTGGTCCAAATTTCAGTTCCTTCAGGAAAGACTCGTTATGCATGACATCCAATGCATTAAAAACATCAAAATCCTTCTGCTTGGCAACAATCAGTGCATCATTCATTAACTGAAGCAATGGAGTCTTCACGCTAACATTGTAATATGAATAAGCAGCTTTCAACGTCAAGTAATTCTGGTTGCCTAGGATAGAGGATGGAAGCGTGTAGAAGCTGCAGAAGTCCGTGATCTCATGAGTCTCTGGACTCTCAACCAAGTAACTATCAACCACGTTCTCAGTTGGAAGAAGCCAGTGTTCCACATCATTCTCATCAAAATCAGGTGCAACAACAAACTGGCTCAAGTAATTTCTTAGCAACCTTGTAACAGCAGGTACATCACGAAGTTCCATTTTTCTAAATCCAGGGGTGGCGGGGGAATCTGGTAGCTTGTAGAGTTTTATTGTCCGACTCATTGTCATCCTCGCACCAAGCCTTGAAAAGCCAACATCAACAAGCTTCTTCGGGTTCAAAGACCTGTGCCAATACTGACAGGTTGTTATTGGTGTTGGAAGAACCACACCAGCAGTATATGCTGCTTGCCAAATATTCTCTAAATGAACCCTCCTAGTAACCTCCTTAATCATAACAGGGGCAAGTCTCTTCGACCGAAGCTTCTTATGAACACACAAGAAATTGATCTCAACCATTTTCACAACTGCATCACGCACCCGAATCCTTGCAGGGACACCTGTGATGAAAGCAACGAGATTCTGGGAAGCTTTGGCACGAACCCCAATGTGCCAGCTTGGATAGTAACCCGGGGGACACAAAGCCCATCTAAGAAACTCCTGTGAGTAATTAAACCTAAACATGTTCTCATCATCTTCAACATAGTTGTTTTTCAAGAGATTATAGACCTTATTACAAGTCTCCTCGGACTCCATGTCACAGGTGGTCCATTCATACTGAGTAGGGAGATTGTATGGTTCTTGTTTAACTTCAGATAGTGGGGTTGGAGACTCAATAGGGCCCTCGGGCAAGCTTGAATCACCAATGTCTTTGAATTGACCAACAGGTTGACTTTCCCAGAACTTGTGTTTCTTGACTAAGGAAATGGAGTCCTGAAACCCACGAGCTATAGTTGCCAGGGAGCTATCTTCCTTGGCAATTAGGTTCGTCTCAGAATCATGATCTGGGTTTTCTTTCGAAGACACAGGTGGTGAATTGTTATTGTTATCGGCCATTTCAGCAAATGGATTCTAGCAGGAGCGAGAATTATTGGAAAATTTCCTATCAAAAAAGAAAACTTGATATAAAACACCAAAGTAAAACGAATAAACAAAGTGTAACAGCGAATGCAGAAATCAGTAGAATCATAGTATTGAGACTCGTATGTTGTAATTTTTGTTCATACAAGTACCCATCCTTCTTGTTCCACTTGACCCATTACCACATACATAAAAACAAAAGGAAAAGAAAAATTCAGATCTACTACGACATAGGCTGACAGATCCATAAGAATATGATGAAGAGATTGAGATTATCAACTTACGCTGCAGAAGCTTTGCAAGCTTCACGTTACTGCAAATCTCCTGATGGTTTTGAGAGGAGAGGAGAGGAGCAATTAGAATCTCACAGCCATTTTCGTTCACATTGGTTGGGGAGGCGGCTAAAAAGATGCTTATTTCTTGTTTCAGTTTGGGGACTGCCGCGCGTGGGGGTTTGTGACGATTTAACCCCTGGGAGGGTAATTTATTCTTCTTCCTTTTCTTTTATTAGTTTTTTGAGAGTGCTTGTATGTCAGCATAAAGCATATGATATAAGCTTTTTCATGAGACACGCCGCTCTTGAATGAAAGTGTGACAGAGGAAGAAGGTTATGTTAAATTCAGCATATATGATTTATGAAATTAGATTCATATTATGAATTATATATATTTGTGATGAATAATAATACAAATTATATACCTAATAATATTTTTTTAAGAGATGTGACTTCCATTCGTACTGTTTGGATGGTATGAAATCCGTCTGCACCAAAATGCATGTCCATGACATGCGATAAAAATAAATTGATTACTTCTTTACAAGTCAAAAGATTAAAAAATATAGCTTAAATCAATTTGTAAAAGTCTTCCCCAACTTTGATGACTAGGTATTTTTTTCTTAAAATATATTGGAAACTTGTTTAACTAAATTGATTTAATTCATAGATAAAGAAGAAATTAATCTAAAAAACTCTTTATCTTTTTAAAAAACCTTTAGTTTTTCTAAATTTAACTATTAATTTATAGTAGCTAATTAAATATTGATAATAATAAGAATTAATTAAACCTTTTAACTTTCAAAATTTACTATAAAAAAATATGCTATGCTGAAAAAAAGTTTCTAATTTAACTTTTACATATTTTGTTCACACTTTCTTGTTTTATTTTTAGTATTTTTATTTTATTTTATGTTTTGATTTTTCCTCTCAAATCTAAAGTTTAAATTTATATTTTGTTGAGAGATATTTAAGTTTTTTTATTTTGATTTAAGAACCTTGTTTAGAATTGTATCTAAACTAAGATAGTGTTTTAAAATTTTGATATGGATATTGCAAACATCCTAGTTGTACAACTAAAGAGTAATAAAACCTTAAAAATAAATAATTTATTATTAACAATAACAAAAATTTCATTTACTTAAAGTGTTTAAACAAGTATTTTATTTTATTTTATTTTATTTTAAGCATTTTTATTTTTTTTATTTCAACCTACATGACTTGACTATCACACTTCGCCTTAAAATTATATGTAGATTTTAATCTTGTATATATTGCAAGTTTTAATATATACCTAGAATGCATGCTAGTATTTTTTTTATTATTATATTTATATTGAAAGCAGGCATTGACATGGCAAGACCTATCTTTTTTATTGAAAAAGAAAGATTATTTTTATAGGAAAAATATCTTAAACTTATTAAAAATAATTGCAACCTACTATTAAGTTTACTAAAAATTCTAACTAGTCTTTAGAGTTTTAAAGTAAAAGATTGATTATGCTAAAGATAACATGTTATCGCATTAAAATATCATACATGAAATAAATTACATTTCTACTTATCTTTTATTTCTAATAATATGTTATGTCTAATATTATTGGTCTATTTATTGGGTGATAACAGGTTTACTGTAATGAGTTAAACCCTGAGTATGTATATGCTTATTCATTATAAAGTCTATGTTATTTTTATTATTTTAAATTGTTTGGTGAATTGATATGTCTATAATTATTTACCTTTGATCATAACATGTGATTGTCAAAAATCTATCAAGCTTTATCAATAAATAATTAGATGAGATTTTATCAATCCTTAAAACCATTATTTATCACAGGAAGAGTTGTTGCTAAATATTTTATTTTGTGTAAAATATTTTGTGTATGTAATGGTGGTTTATGGATATTTATCTCAACCACTACAAGTAATAGCAATACATATATATATATTCAACATGGTTTTATTTTTTTTAAATGGGTTTTGGAATATAGCTCATACAAATCTTTTTAACATGGGTTAAATTTCAATCAGTTTTATAAACAAGTTATAAAACCAAAAATAGATGCATGCAATGTGACAAAAAAGTTTTTTTTTAAATAAATACATGCATAAAAATAAAAATACTAAAAAGATAACTATAATTACCAAGACTTGCATGAAAAATAAATAGATGTAATTTTGATTTTATGTGTGAGAGGCTTGGCCAAAATGCATGATCAAAAATGATTTTTTAAAAGATTTTGACATTACAAAGCAATAAAAAAAATCCATACTTACTATCAATGATTAAAATTGCCCACTAAAAGCTTTAAGGATAAAAGACTTCAATCCTCATGCATAAAATTACCGTTACATGGTACTTCATGAACAAACTTGGCAATAACATAACATATAGAAAAAGGAAGCATAATTCCTAAGTAAGGCAAAATATATTAAGTAGTTTAACAAAACTTAAACTCCTAAAATTATATGTTTATATTAGATTTTTCAAGAAAAAAGTAAAAAGATTTTCCTCTTAATCGCATATAACCAAGGAAAAAAAAAGAAGAAAAGCTTATGAGAGTTCTAATGCACAGTGACATTTCTTAAAATAATATATTCCTTAATTTATACATTTAACATTCCTTCTCATTTCAAGGGTAGAAAAACTAGGGATTAGAACTTAATCTTTTTACACAAAAATAGGCAATCACAAGAAAAGAAGAACCACTGACTTATCAACTTTTCACGCTTAAAAAAACACCAACCTCTTAAACGACTTTTTCACTCTCTACTGACAGATTCAACACATAACTATAATTAAAAAAAAAAAGAAGAAGAAGAAAAAGACATGACCACCCTATATACTCTATATACTTTTATCAATGCCTACCTTATGTTTGCTTGCATGTTTTTACCAAAAACATTGGATGCACTTGTTAACTAAAAAAACAAATGCATGGTAAGCAAAACAAAAAACCTACATAAAGCCATGCTTTTACTTTTATGAAAATGTAAACATAAAGATTGCTCATTTATTCTAAAAAAAATATTGTCACCTTCATGTTTTACTAAACAACCTCAAGCTTACACTTATTAACTACGAAAGAAAAAATTCATAACACTGTAAAGTAAAACACAACTTAGGCTTTTTATAATTTTTCATTCAGCTTACAAATATTTAAAGGCATTAACTTTCCTTGCGTGTAACACAAAACTATGATGAGAATCTTTTTTTTTTCTTCATGAAAACATCATGCTCGTAGGCCATCACATTAAAAGAATTTGCAAATCTAGTTACTGTCATAAAAAAAATTGGTTTCCTCCTCTCTTTCTTTCCCTTTTCTTTTTATTTCTCTTCTTAAGAAAACAAAGGTATTTATTATATACAAGAGATAATAAATCCTAGGCTGTTTGACCACTAGATTTATGAGGCATAAAAACCCAATAAAAAAGGCATGTAAAGAAAATTAAAATAAATAACAAAACAAAAAAGATGAATGCTGAAATAACACAAATTGCAATCTAAAAATCTATTACCTATCTTATTTAACTCTCGAACAATGTGATACAAAACAATGAAAGACATGTTTTTTATATAATTATGACTCTTAGGAACAAAAAGACTTAACCAGATCTATATTCATGTCTCCAAAACAAAAAAACTTTTAAAAAGTATATTGTACATTCACAAGAAGAAAAAATAATATTTCTAAACCTAGACATATTATTACGAAGATGTATGTTTGAAACTATAACCTTATATAAAATAAACTAGAAAAAATTATGAAAATCAATTTATAATAAATCAAATATTGAAAGATAAGATTGAGAAGAATAAGCCAAAAAAATTTAGTCAAAAGAAAAATATTTAGAAAATGTAATTAAAAAATAGGATAAGGAAAAAAAAGGGACTTGACCAAACAGATCCACCTTAAAACTTCTTGACTTGACCTCCTGTCTAGCATGAGTTTAAATTTAATCTATATGAGAGTTACGCTGATGTGATCCAACCAACTTGGTGAGTAAAAAAAAAACTTCAATAAGTAAAAAATATGGTTTGACTTAAAAAGTTAAGGATGATATTTTTTTTTAATATTGAAACAATGATATATAGGCTCAACACCAGCTTTATGGATTAATGTCTTGAACTTATGATTCGAATAGTTGAACTACTGGATTTAACAATCTTTTTAACTATTTATTATTT
The DNA here is from genome assembly GCA_015708895.1 of Populus ilicifolia. Taxonomy (NCBI): domain Eukaryota; kingdom Viridiplantae; phylum Streptophyta; class Magnoliopsida; order Malpighiales; family Salicaceae; genus Populus; species Populus ilicifolia. Next base: position 123,589 of record SRLM01001590.1, on the reverse strand, counting down.
AATAATGTGATAACATAAATAGGTGATTGTAAAATTGAGCACCACTCAAATGTTGAGATATTTATTTAAAACTATAATAATTTTATAGAAATTAAACCGAAACAAATTACGAAAACCAATTAAAAATCAATGAAATATTTAAAGATAAAATTAAAAAAAATCTATTGAAAAAATTAAAAAATAGAATTTATATATAATAAAAGCAAGGGTAGCTTCTTCATTATTCAAATAAATAAAAGAGCCAATGTTTTACCTTAATTCTTTTAGTACAAGATGTTGTTACCTAATTTTTAACCCATGTTTTTGATAAATTTTCAGAAAAAAATCAAAAATAGAAAAAAACAATGAAAACCCCCCTAAAAAATACATTTTGATATATTTTCATTGTTTTTAACATTTTCAACATCATTTCAAAAAAATTAAATTTTCAAAGGTATTTCAAACGCGTTCAACTTTTAACGTGTAAATTTTACAATCACTAATTTTTCTTACTGAGTTAACGTTGATATTGTTCACTTTAAAAATATATAAAAAAAAATAATCAAAATTAACAAAAAAAAATAAAAATTGAAAGACTAGTTTGAAAACCTAGCAAATATTTCTACTATAAATATTGCTACAGTAAGGGGAAAAAAAAGGGAGGGGGGAAAGGAGAAAAATTGACTGGGAGGCGGGGAAAATTAACAAATGGAAAAAAAAAAAAACCTAAAAGAAAACCCTCTAATTTTCACAGGGGAGCTGCCGCCCCCATCTTTTTTGTTTTTATCTCTTGAAAACCTGTCGGACTCATCTCTTTTGGCTGAAACCTGAGAAAAACCCAGCTTCCTTCTCCCTTGGCCATCTCCCCCTCCCTTTTGAAAGATCAAGCAAACCAAGTCAGCCGCACCCCATTTTGTCTCTGGTGATTTTCTTCCTTGAACCCGCCAGCCAAAAACAACCGACAACCTTCACCTGATTTCCCTCCGTCTATAAGCTTTTCTTCCAATCCCCCAGCACCAACCGGGGCCACCTCCTTGCCTGGAGGCTGAAAACCAAAGGGAGAGAACCTTCAGTCGTTGCTCCCAACCTCCCTTGGCCTTGGGAAAGCCAATCGGAGGGAAACCCCCACAGAAAAAACCACGGCGCCGCTACCTCTTCACAACAGCCACTAAAACGCAGCAGCTCCCCTCTCCGGTTTCCCCCATCTCACCCTCTCCCTCACTGCAAACCCTCTCCCTGTTGAATAACCCATCTCTTCCCCACAAACGGTCTCCATTTCCTCTCAAGGCGACACCGCCGCCCACCGATGTAGGAGGCCAGCCCCACAGCCGTTGCTTTCTTCCTTAGACCGAAACCGGGCCGGTTTTCCCCCCACCGAACCAACATCTCCCCACTGACCGAACGAGGTCCTCGTCTCCCACAACCGCCAGATCTAAAAAGAAGAACGAGAACAGACCTATAAAAATAATTAAAATCAACTGCTGTTGTGTTGTTTTTGTTTTCTGTTTCAGGTGACCGTGAATCTCCGTCGGTGGAGAAGATTGGAAGGGTAGAGAAGGTCGAACCTTAAGGCTGCCAGATCTCTTTTCTTAAGGGTGGTGGAGGTCACCACCGATGCAGGAGTAAAGAGGAGACCATGAGGTTTCAGATTTAAAGGTCCCCATTCCAACAGTAGCAACGGCGCGTGGGTTCACGCGCCGCCAGTGGCATAGCGCATGCAGGAGACCTGCCACCACTGCTCCGGCGCCCGGACGCGCCACCACTGTTCAGGTGCCCAGAGGATGTTCCCAGCACTCTTCCGATGGATCCCAGAAAGTGTTCAGTTTTGGGGTTTATTTTTGAATTGTAGTTGATTTATTTTAAATTCTGTTATTTTAGAACATGTAAAAAGATGGATGAGTTGGCATGAACATGTAAGGAGACGTATGAGTTGGCATGAACATGTAAGGAGACGTATGAGGTGGCATAGTAAAAAGTAATGTGTGAGTGTGTTTGTTTTGTATTTTTTTTATGTATGTCTTATAAATGTTAGAATAATAAAAAAAAGGAATTAAGTGTTTTAATTTGAATATAATTAAATATCTTAAGAATGAATAAAATCAAGTTATATTTTTCATGAAAGAATAAGAATAAGTTTTTATTAAAATAGTAATTTAATTTGATTTAATAATTGATTTATTAAAATTTTAAAATTTAATTAATATTTTAAATTTTTAAATCACATCAAAACTGCAAAGCAGTTTATTAAACTGTAAAGCAGTTTATTTCAGGTAGTGGGTGTCGTGTCAGGGATGTTAATATCTTTTCTAGCTATAATTAATTTTTTACTTTTTAATTCCTGACCAATAAATCTGGGTTTCTAGTAATTTTTACTTTTTAATTCCTGACCAATAAATCTGGGTTTCTAGTAACTTTTAGATGGCGACTCTTAACACATTAAATCAAGCAACAGAATAAAAAATCTCTTAACACATTAAATCAAGCAATAAAATAAAAAATCAATCACCGTACAGGAAACATGTGACACAAGGGATAACAAAGAGTTTTTTCTTTCTTTCAAAATAGCATAATGGAAGAAAAAAATAGCATAATTGAAAAGGTAATTTTCAAATTAATACAATTTGATAAATTAAGCAAGTAGCAGATGCACGACTTAAAATATAAAATATACAAGTTTCACTTGCACAACTAGTTAACATGTTTATTTATCTATGTGTTTAGCATGCATTGTATATACCCTTTTATTTATTTGGTTTCTAGTGTGTGTGGCACACGCACCAATAGATAGAGTGAGCACCAACAGATGAAGTATGTCACCACCTTTAGGCAATTGCTTGTGCATCACTACCAACTCTAAAGTTGGATTTTTTAATGTTTATGGATTTGTTTTTGTTAATATATTTTTTATGGTAAAATTAATTGAATATAAAAATTAAAGGATCAAATAAAAAAATAAACAAAAAAAATATATCTTGAAAGACGTAAAAGAGTTTCAAATAACACATATTTGACCTAAGAGATCCATCTAATGGTGCTAGTTTGAGAATTTTTTTTTAATTCATCTATTTTGAATATTTTTTTTATATCATGATATTTTGAAATAAAAGTAAGGTTGTCAATTCAATTGTGTTTATTTTTTAATTGAAATAATATGTTTTGGTTTTAAAGTCTTTTGAGATTATATTGTTTATATATAATTTAAAATATTAATTCAATAAATATAATTTAATTCAAATTTAAAAATAAATTGATTTGAAATTATACAATTTAAAACTTAAAAACAAATAAAAAAGAAAAAGTTAAATTATTATAACCTAATTGACTGGATAAGTCAAAAAAACACAATAAAATAATATTTTTAAATAAAATTATAAATTAAAAAAACTATAAAAAAATATCATTGGAGTCTCGTAAGACTTTTTTAAACTCTCGTTATCCTAGAACTTTAACCATGAATATAAAAATATGTATGAAGACTTGTAATATTTTAATTCAATCCAATAATTAAATTAAAATAGATAATTAATAATTAAAATTAGATAATATTATAAAAACAAAAAAAAATACTACTAAGAATGAACCAAAATATTCTAACTGGAATTTTAATGAATTTTTCAGATCAAACTAAAATAAAATCTATCCTAATTTATTCTATTTTTTAAACAGAAACAAAATACTACGCATTAGAAACGGAATGAAGTCGACATCCTTGCATAAAAGTTTTTAAAGTCAAATAAAGGAGGAAAGTTCGTATTCACAAGATAATAAGAAGAAGAAGGGAAGGAGAGCCACTACCTCGACCCACAGGTTTTCTTCCTGCTATTAGCGGACCCAAAAATCTAGAAGGCAATAAAAACACGCATACATGATGGAAAAATAGGGCACATATATTTGAAGAGTCGACTGGGACCTTTTCCTTGTCGTTGCCTGCGTGGCGGTTCCTCCCTCCCTCTCTCTCTCTCTCTGTGAAAATCTCCATGAACCACTGGACCGCCCAAGCGCGACAAATGAATAAAAAAAAGTAAAAAATTGCTACGCCGCCATCTCTAAAACAGGTTTCCTGTGGACACCTCACCCTCTTTGCACAATCACCGCACCTTTTCACCCCAAAACCGACAATGAATGAATAAATGAATAAATAAATAAATATTCCAATTTCCATGAACGTTTCTTTCTTTTCTTTTTTAATAATAAAAAATTACCCGTATTAAACGAGAAAATACGCTATAATTTTTCACTATATGTCCTGCACTGCAGTTGAGTTTGTTTTTTAAACATATCTAAATCATGGCGGAGTCAGTGTCACCGGAGAATCGTGTAGCAGCAATGGAAAGTACATCTTCCTCGAGGTCATATCTCAACAACTTCTTTATTCGACGGAGGTCTCCAGTCACGGACTCGGCTTCGACGGAAATGATGGGATCGGAGGGTTTGAAAAGTAGTGGTAAAGCATGCGATAAGGTTAAGATTGAGACTCAATCAGATATGAAATTCAATTATCGGCCATCAATTCCTGCTCATAGTGGTGTTAGAGAGAGTCCTCTTAGTTCTGATGCTATTTTTAAACAAGTATGGATTGTTTTTCTTTCTTCTTGTTAATTTGCATTTAATGGATGGATGGATTTTGTCTTTACTACAATTTTGTGGCTGCAGAGTCATGCAGGTCTCTTCAATCTCTGTATAGTAGTGCTTGTGGCTGTAAACAGCAGGCTTATCATTGAAAATTTAATCAAGGTTGTTCTTTCCCCCTTTTTTCCGTGTGAACTTTCATGTTTTGTTTTGTTTTTAGGTGGGAGAGGTGATACGGGCGTGTTCTCTGTAATTTATAATGTTAAGGGCTTATTAATTTTTTTGGCAGTACGGTTGGTTAATCAATTCAGGATTTTGGTTTAGTTCAAAATCATTAAGAGACTGGCCCCTGTTTATGTGCTGGTAATTTCTCCCTTTTTATTCTATTTGATTGATGAAGATTGTTTTCGTTTTCTTTTTTTTTTTGGTTTTGACTCCGAATTTCTTCATATGTTAAGGATTTGTAATCCCTTTTAGAAATCGAATGGGATTCTTTCCCTTTTCACAAGAAGTGTCTCTCTCACTATTGCTATTATTGCAGTCTTAGTCTTCCAGCATTCCCTCTTGCGGCCTATCTCGTTGAGAAGTTGGCATATCGAAATTGTATATCTGAACTTGTAAGTGCTGGAGGTCTGATTATTTTGCACGTTGCCATTAATAGAGCTGGCTTATTATAATTCCTCAAATAAATAACACGCAATCCATTGTGGAGTCTGATTTGGTTTGAAGCTAACTTTAAGTTTAAAATTGCAGGTTGTTGTTTTCCTTCATATAATCATCACCACAGCATCACTTTTGTATCCAGTTTTAGTAATTCTCAGGTTTATTTATTTATTTATTTATTTATTCATATGCTTTTCCATATTCTTTTCTGTTATATACTGCAAAATTAAGTGATGAGCAACTGTTAATTTATCACACTTGGAACTTTGGCCTATATGTGGCCCAAAGGATTTGCATATTTGCCATGGTTTCATAAGAATGAAAAATAGTACTCCACCACAAAATATTTTTGACTCTTCACGTCATCTTCTTAGCAATTGATACTAGATATTTTAGTTCTCTGATTAATGATATAAGAGGTTGGTGGAAAATAAACCCTCAAGCATCAGAATTTTTGCAAGTTTGTAAATTATGCAGTTCCATTTCGTTGAGCCTTCTCTCTCTCCCCAATGCAAACTTTAGAGTGCCAGAACTATTTTCGGGGTAATTTATTGTGCAAGCATAACACGATAAGTTCTTTGACGTCTTTTTTTCCTCTAAAAGTGGAACTGATAAGCCAAATGTCTTAATAACTTTGTTCTTGTTGGGCATTGTCATTGTTACTCATTAGATGTTAACAAAGACACTCAAGTAGTCTTTTGCTAAATTGTGCAGGTGTGATTCTGCTTTGCTATCTGGTGGCACGTTGATGCTCTTTGCTTGCATTGTGTGGTTGAAATTGGTATCTTTTGCACATACAAGCTCTGATATGAGAGCAATTGCCAAGTCTATTGATAAGGTAAACATATCTGAAAAAGCTTAGCAGGTTTCTTTACCAGGATTTTCACTTGAAAGCTATTGTATTGTCTCCTATATAAGATTACAAATTGAAGAATTGAGAAAATGTACTGGAAGTAACTAGCAGATGTGTTATCATCACTTTTTATCTTTGTTTTTTTCTTCCACCATCACCACACATCAAATATTTCTCACTTTATCTAAGTTAATCAATTGGTTCCTCCCAGCCATTATTCACTGAGGTCCTCTTTGATTTCAGGAAAATACCCCATCCATTTCTTCGAATGCAGATAATTGTTATGATGTTAACTTTAAGAGTTTGGTCTATTTCATGGTGGCTCCCACATTATGTTACCAGGTAATGAGTCTTGTTTCTTGCAAAAATATTCTGGTTGCTGTTTACATTATTATATTTTTATCAACTCTTATTTGCTCATCTTGTATTACTCGTGCTATTCAATTTATTTCCAACTATTCTGGGGGATACATGGCAATAATAAGACCTTTTTTCTTGTTACAAGAGAATAAAAGAAAAGGAACTAGGACATATATGGAGGAATGTATCCCTGCAAAAATGCAATGAGAAGACTTCACTATAACAATTGGGTTTATTATCCTGTGTATGGAACGATTGGTGCAGAGTAGTTTTTAACCCTGAATTGTGCGATATTTCTGCATTTCCTCAACCTGCTGAAAATATTTTTATGTTATCTCTGTTGTATAGGATTGACTGTGTTTTGAATGTCCTTCGTTGCCTTGCTTGGCCATTGGGCGTCTCATTTTCATCAGTTTTTAAGATTTTAGGATGCATCCAAGAAGCTTTGTTTTCAGATGCATTTATGGTTATTTTTGTTTGTGTTTTTTTCCTGGTTTAGGAGTTTGGGTTTAAAGACCTTGCTGTAGATGTACTAAATATTGCAACGATCCTTATGTTAATCTTGTGCTGTTATGTTGGGAACATGTTTGCAGATACAAATGATAAGGAGGCATGATTAAGTATACTTAAACTTCTATTCTACTATTAAGTTATTATGTTCTCATGGCAAGTTATTTTTTATAGAGAGGATTGTCAGAGAGTATGGATGTATGATAAAGCAAGTTAGAGAATGTCCTAGAAAGAAAGCCAGGAGGTAATTATGATGGCTTATCAGTCCCTTGGAATATCAGCTAAGGAAACTTCTAGAAAGATCAGCTTTACATAAAGAACAATTCTATTCCATCTCTGGATAAAAGATAGTGGGTAAAGATCCTTGAAATTTGCTCTGTTATAATCGACCAAAATTACCATCATTTAAAATAGAATCTAGCTTTTTATGTGGTCATTAATTTCTTTAAGACTAGTGTTAATGTATGGCCTTTCTTCTGGCAATGCTCTGTTTCATGGCCCAAACTTATATATAGTTTTTGCATTGTGTTTGTGTGGCTGTAGCTTATAAATAGGACTTCTTTCTCTAGCGTGTGGTTGCTATATCTTGTCCTTGTTTTTGGGTTCTCTTATTTTCTCCCTCCATGCGTTGTCATTGCAGTCAAGCTATCCTCGTTCTGCATCTGTTCGAAAGGGTTGGGTGGTTCGACAATTTGTCAAGTTAATAATATTTACTGGATTCATGGGATTTATCATAGAACAAGTATGTAGAACTTCACATTTAAACTAGTTTTATATGCTCTTGTCTTTTATGAAATAAAGGCATGCATTCAAGACAATTTTGGTGGGTGTAATTCTGCAGTATATCAATCCTATTGTTCAGAACTCGCAGCACCCTTTGAAAGGAAATCTCTTGTATGCCATTGAGAGGGTCTTGAAGCTCTCGGTTCCTAATTTATATGTTTGGCTCTGCATGTTCTACTGCTTTTTCCACTTGTGGTGAGTGAACTTTTTTCTTTTCTTTTCTATATTCATGGATATTTTCCCCTTTGTTGTGAAAATTATGTTAATTGCCAAAAATGTTATCTAATCATTTTATTAGTACCACAAAGCTTGTTGTTATAGCTGTAGTGAGCTCACCTTGATGGTTTCAGTGCAATTTGTGGCTTCTTTTGGTTCTCTGGATTCTAGTTGTAGCTTTATTGGAGAAATTTACTTCAGCAACCCTGAACTATGTTCCCTTCAAAATATTTCTATTATAAATTTTTCTCCTAACAAGTGACAACTTAAATTTTGAACTGTTTGCAGATTCCTTTGTAATAAGAGCAATATTTTGAAAGTTTCTTATTAGTTTGTTTAATGCATAATTTTTATTTCCTAGCATGATTTCCAAAGTTTGGCACATTTCTGGAAATTTATGCTAGATTTCTTCCATCTCATAAAGGGTGAACTTTAGGACCAGGTTCATCTCTTTGGTTTTAGTTAAATACTGTTTTGCATTTGTAGGTTAAATATACTTGCCGAGCTCCTTTGCTTTGGTGATCGGGAGTTCTACAAGGATTGGTGGAATGCAAGAACTGTTGAAGAGGTAAGAACTCCTTTTCTGGAAGTTTTTTCTTCATGTTGTATCTATCAACAATCCTTTGCTTATTTTCTTTACATTTCAAACGTGTTTCTGGAATTGTGGCTTTGATCAGTACTGGAGAATGTGGAATATGGTATGTTTCTATACTTCAGACTATTTTAATTTATATCAGATTATGGAGATGTGTTTACTGGTAATGAAGTTCTTTTGTAAAATGAATAATTCCATGGAAAATGAGGATAAAAATATTTTCCAGTGCTTATTATTGTGCACTGAAAATGACTTTCTTTTCTTTGTTATCCATTTTTCATAATAAGCTTTTGGGCAAACATACAGGCTGAATCTATGTTATGGATCTATATGGTCAAGCACAAATTTTTTTGTGTTTTAGCAGTTATGTGTACCAAAATTTATTCTTGTTTTAGATTTATAACATGAATGGTGTAGAACTCTTACACATACTACCTTAGAAGTTACCGTAACGTTTTAATTAATTGAAGAGCCTTGAGATGAAAAATGTTATTTCCATTTTAAAAGAGAAGATGTAAAATGTAAAGGAGCTATGGAATTGGAAAATGTCTATATGAATTATTTTTTTGTAGTTGCGTAGTTGGCTATTAGATCATGAAGGGGGAAAAGATGCTATATCTATTTATTTGATTCTGGGCCATGGTTACCATGTGCCTTTTGAATTTGGTTGTGAGTTAACGCTATGAATGAACAAGGGGTGTCTATTAGTTGCAAATTGTTATATATGAATGAAAGTTGTGTCATCATAAAGATATTAGATTGAAAGTCTTCAATTCTATTTAATCTTTAATCTGTGTTGGAGGAAATATTTTTGTTGTTGCTGCAGTTTTCAGCAAGACCATGGTAATCAATTCTTATTGTTTCACTGTAGTTATTATAATGAAAAGAAGATGTGCTGCTTACAGAAGCCAACACACACACAGTTTGGCTGGCCAAGCATATCTCTAATTGAATCCTCATTTTTTACAGCCAGTTCATAAGTGGATGGTTCGCCATATCTATTTTCCATGTTTACGGAATAAAATACCAAAGGTAACTTCCCTTTCTCTCTGTGGACTGTAACCTATACTTTATTTGTTAGAAAGTAAGTGAAAATTTTTTTTTTTTTTTTTTACTGTATTTGTTTCTCTGCATATTTCATAATAAATTTTCCATTTCATGTTTGATGATTTTATAAAGTGACCCATGGATTGCAAGACATGTTACAATTTGGTTTATCTTGCAATTCTTCCTTTATTGAACCTTCTTTCCAACGTTCTTTTTATTCTTTCTGCTAGTTCCAAAAGAAAAAAAATAGGTCAGAATAACAAATATAGAAACTTTAAACCTCTAATTATGATGATTGTTGACCATAGCTTTTGGAAGAAAGATGATGCACAGAATATGAAGGGGGCTATCCTAATGTTTATCACATTTTCCTTATTCTTTATTTTATCTAAAAAATTTCTCACATACTTAAATGTAAAGTAGTACTTCAACTTAGAAAAATATCATATAAAAACTGGACATCCAAACATGGTTATATCAACGGGTTTGGGTTTTGGCACCCAGGTTCTCATTTATCTGTTTCATACCTTAATGGTTTGAACCCCATACCATTCCCATATGCTATAGGTGTGATAATCAGTTATGGATTAGTCAGGTGCTCGATGGATAGGGAAAATTGCTATTCCTACCTTTGTCATTGTGCTGTAAGTTGGTTCTTTAGTGCTTCAGGTCTATATTCTTATACTTCAGGTCTAGTGCTTTCAGGTTTCTTGAATTCTGTTCTGTACTGCTCCAAGAGCATAACTTTGTGCGTGAGCTCCAACCTGAACTTTGCAATTCAAGAATTCAAGACTTTTGTGTTGTGGCTCCATATCGACCCAGTTTTTCCCCCCCCCCTTCCTTTTAAACATCTCTTCAGAGTTCAAATGAAAATTTTTCCATCTCCCCTACATACCTTGGCACTTCAAGGTGATGTCTAAGTTTCAATTCAAGGACCTGTAAGTTACCTTGATTCTTCTAGAGGAGGTCCATCTTATGTAAATGTATCTAGGATTGATGTGATGCACAAAAGAGATTTGAAGATGAATTAGTAAGCTAAGAAGAGAGAGAGAGAGAAAAAAAAAAGGGAGCTAAGAAGAAGAAGCCAAAGAGAAGAAAATGCTGAAGAAGAGAAAGAATGGGCGTTGAAAAAAACTTTTAACTTTGCAATTTTTATTCAATTCGTGACAACTGTCTAATGTATAGAAAATTAGGATGTAAATACTAAGACCCTAACTAGAATAAACAATTGAATTTATAGCTCAATAAATAAAATACCCATTAGTAATTAAATCAAACCCAATAAATAAAGCCTAATTAATATATCTCAATTAAAAGTTCAAATGAATTAAAACAAAACATAAGCTAAAGCTCAATCTTTCAATGATTTGAGCTAACCTTTATCATCTATGATCATACGAGTACATAAACAATGTCTTGGGTCCGGTGTCCCAACCATGATACCTGAATATCTGGATTTTATTTGTAGTTTTGTAACTTTGATGATATCCATCAATGATGTGGATACATCTGTGCAGTTTATTTTCTTTTGATACTTTTGTAACTTACGAGCCATTGTAGTCTGCAACAGTTTATTTTCTTTTTAATGATATTAACATTACATGATGCAAGCTTGCTTTTCTTTTTAATGGCTTTAACATCATGGCCATTATTGTTAGTAATTTTTGCATGTTTATATTTGAATAACAGTGTAGGCCACTCTTGTGGCACATTATTGAATGGCTGCCTGTTATTAACTAAGCATTTCCATGTGATTCTATATACTGTTAGCCAAAATCTCTATTTGCGATGCTCTATTGGCTGCTACTCACAATTATTCCTTTTTTCTTTCCCCCATTATCATTGCAGTGGGCAGCCTTACTTATTGCCTTCTTTGTCTCAGCTGTATTTCATGAGGTATTATTGGTTTGACATTTTATTTTTGTTATTTGATGACTTTGACTTTTCCTTTTAACTAATTTATCTCATAGTTGGTTGTGTGGTTGCATGGAGAATTGAATTCTCGTATATTTATTTTTTTGATTATAGAAGAGTATCATTTCTAGGAAGCATCAACCATGATATGTATATACGATATGATACCAATACTTTGTTACTTCAAATTTCTGGAATTTTAGGATATGATAGGTTATGGATACTTTCATTAAAAAATAATTTTATAATGTACTTTCTCATATTTATTCTAAATAATCATTCAAATTAAATAAAAATATATTTAATATATGAGAAAAAATGAATTTGTTTGAATAATACCAATAATGACAGTTAAGATAGCATATCGCATTTGTCATTATATTTTACAAGATTCATCAATTATTATCCATTAAAAAAAGAAGAAAAATTGGAAGCAGACTATAGCTATTTGGAAGCTTTTTTTAACTATTTCACATTGCTTGTAAATCATTAAACTTGCTCAACTCTTTGTAATCTGCTCTCTTCAATTCCTCCCCCTTTTGCAACCAACAGCCAACAAGCAATCCATGAAGCACAATACCATTTTTTAGCTGTTCTGTGTCATAATATTCTTCTTGACTATTCTCTGCATTTATTCAAAAAAACCGTTCTGCCTTTTATCACACAAGCAAGCACATAAAAAGAAAAACCTCAATTATTTTTAATAGAATTGATGATTAGCGGCACTGAAAATAATCTTTTCATTGAAACTAAATTTCCTAGAACTAAAGCACACGCATGAACAATTGAACATACCTTGAGTCCTCTGTTTACATGTAAGAACTTTTGCATCATAAGAAGAATGGTTGAATCCCATTCCCGTTGTCATCATAAAAACGTTGAATTGGCAGAAACTCCAAATACATTTGCACAAGAAAACAAAGGAGCAATGTTTCATGCAAGTCATGAAGATGCTTGAATGAGCTACTGGAGGACTGAAGTATGAATGATACATGGGAATTAAATACAATGAATTGAAACTGCTTCTAGTAGATATTATATGACCATATCTGTCAAATTTACCTCTTAGGATTCCTTATTTCAATTCTAGAGCTCAAACTTGACACTAGAAAACTTGAAAACCTTTGTTGATTTGTGAAATAAAAACCATCGAGATGGAGGAGAGATTTTCATTCAAACTAGGGGTGACATTAAAATTAAGGTTTCTCTTAGGGATTTGAAAAACTATAAAAACAAAAAATAATATGGGGTTTGTCCTAAATTCAAAATACACGAGATTAATCACAAGTAATTGTAATGTCATTCGGATTTTCAAAGAAATTTTTTTGATTAGGGTTAGGCATCCTCTCACCGATTTTTTTCTGCTCTTTTTCTGATTTCAGTCTCAGTCAAATCTTCGAAAGGATCTTCTACACATTTGATTGATAATTTTGTTTTCAATTTTACTCAGATTCTCATTTAATTTGGGCTAGGTTTAGACTTGTTTGCTTCTCTGATATTGAAGAGAGAAACGAGATGGTTCAGGGAGGGAGATTGTGTCAGGAAAATTTTGGGTGAAATGCTTTGCTGCAACATGTGATTTTTTTTTTTTTTTGTATCAGGCTGCTCTTTTCTTTTTAGATTTCCACAAACAGAACCACAAACATTGTTTGATGAAGGAGTAAAATGTAATATATGAGAAATTAGAGTACAAAGTGTTACCACACTCAAACCAAAAGGTGATTAATGTAATTTACCGTGATATTTAGTGTTCATTGATTTTGGATTTGGCAAGTATCTGACATGAATTGGGGAGTACCGGAACAAGTATGGTATTGAATACTAGCTGCGATACATGAGGCATTTTGAAGCATCTGTTCTTCTATTCATCAACTCATACAAACACCTGATGTGAAACCAAGGATTGTGTTTAGCGATTCATCACTCCTTTTCTTTTCAGTCTTGATGGCTAGAGTGATTTTATGTTGAACTTATCTGGGTTAACTGCAACTATTGAAAGTTCGACTTTGAACGAGATGAACTTGACATGAATGACAAATTACATGAGGATTGTGACAACATATGAAAAGATCTGTCATCATATGTGAACTATACAGTGTCTGGAATTTGCTTTATGTTATCTCAATGGTACAAATAATGTTAGGTTCAACTAGGGAAGAGATGAACTTGACATGAGTGACAAATTGCATGAGGATTGTTACAACATGATGAAAAGATCTGTCTTCATATGTGAACTATACAGTGTCTGGAATTTGTTTATGTTATCTCAGTGGTACAAATAATGGTAGGTTCAAATAGGGAAGAGATAAAATGAAATGTGAACAAATTACAGAATAACTGATGTATGACAGTAGAAGCAAAGAAACCGATTGTCCTAAAGCAAGTAGGAAATTAAAATGCTGATAAAATATTACCTTTTAATAAAAATAATAACAAAGTCCTAAAATTCTATAAAAATAATAATAGAACTCTAAATGTACTTAAGTAAACTTTCTTGTTTCCATATTTTATCAGTAGCTGGCAGTGTTGACACTTTTGTGATGGTCTTTTATTGGAATCAAAATTATAGGAAATGGAAGGATAAAATTATCAGAAATAATTTTAAAAACTTGTCGCTTTGAAATAAACAAGTGTAGGCTATATTCCTTTGTTGTGCTGTAAAATGTTAAATTTGCTGGTGACGTGAGATGGTTCCTATTTCAATTAATGCTACTGACGTGGGTTCAACTATTACCTTCTTAACATTTCATAGAAAATATAGCTGTAGTCAAGGTGGGAAATATATTCACGTAGTGGATCCAACTTGACTGGGCGTAGTTGTGGCAGATGTATTCATACCTGATTTGTTTCACTGAGGAATGTAGTGATTCCAATTTAGCGATAGATTAATACCTCAGCTTTTATAGTAATTGCTTGCTGTCCTTTGTGTCATATAATATTTTCAGTTACACTGATGTACTATGTGGTATTTGTTATTAACTATGCAGTTGTGTATTGCTGTTCCTTGCCACATGTTCAAGCTCTGGGCATTTATTGGAATTATGTTTCAGGTAAGATGGTTCTGACTGCTGACTGCCAGGAGTGTTTTTATTCGTTTTAAAATCAGTTATCTACTTGCTCCCCACCCCCCTAAAAGAAGCAAAGGAAGACAGAAAAGTAATCATCTTAAGTGTGCTGGATTACCTAATGTAATACATGGTTTTCTTTTCTCGTTTGGATCAGGTTCCCTTAGTGGTGATCACAAAATTCCTTCAAAATAAGTTCAAAAGCTCTATGGTATGTCTTTTTTTTTCATCTCATTATAGAAAGCATATTTTAGTGTGCGCACATATCTTTTCAGCATCAAAATTCCATGAAACAATCATCCATGTGGAAAGGGAAACAGGTTAAAATCTGGAACATTTGATATAGCAGACCTCCAATTCTGCTATGTTCCATCTTAAAGTCTATTTGAGGTTCTCGCTGGCCTCGTTCATGGGCCGAGTTGGTAGTATATTACTATGCAGTAAAAGAAAAAGCGAACTCCAATAATTAATTGTTCAGTAATCTATCCTAGTCTTCGAGTCCATGACAGAATATTACTCGCTTCATGACAGGTGGGCAATATGATATTCTGGTTATTTTTCAGCATTCTTGGTCAACCTATGTGTGTGCTTCTATATTACCATGATTTGATGAATCGTAAAAGGGAAAACTGATTCAAGATGACAAATGCGGTATGGTAGAGATCGTCAAGATGAACAAAATGCACGGTTATGATAGCAGAGCAGGCATTAGATGTGCCTTTTCTTATGTATTCTGCAGGAGAAATTGACTCGATTTATTGATTCGAGAGATGGTCTCTCCAGGACTTTTATTTTTATGTATCTCAATTGATGTGCAAGCAATTTTGGAAGTACAAGCACTGGCAATTAAAATGCCAATGCAACAGTGGATCTGTTGTGTTGGTTAATCATTTCCAGAAAATTGTAAATGTTTCTTGTTCCATCTTTTGCTTCAAAAGGAAATTAAAAAAGAAGAAAATTTCTTGCCTTCCCAGTTGTTATTCATCATAGCTATTACCTATAATGTCAAAATAAAAAGACTGAAGTTAAGCATACAACTTTAAATGCTTAAATAGAAAATTTACCTTACTATATTTAGTTTTTTAGATTTCTTCTTTGTAATTACTATATATAGCATAAATTTTTTCTATATAATAAAAGCCTAGTTGAAAGGTGAAGGCGATTTAAATCAATATGTTATGGTATTAAAACTTTTCTTATAAAATTCTTAAAACTTAGTTTTTTTTAGTCATAGCTTCATGGACAGTTAGATAATATTTGTTAGATTTACCAGTAAAAATTATGCTCTTTGGACATTTTAGTTGGAGATCTTTCTCAAGGAAAAGGAGTTATGAGGCCATATAGATGACAACAATAAAGGAGAATTGGTTGTTTAGGGATCTGCTGTTACTAAGACATCATGGGCAACCAAAGATGCACAAATTATATCTTGATTCTCAGTTTTATGGAGCACATATTTGATCCTGTCTTTGTATCCTTATAGATCAACAAAGGTTATGTGGGATCACTTTACACAAGTTTATAACTAAGATATCAATGGTATGCGTTCTCAGCTTGAGTTGGCTATTGCCAGCTATACCCAAAGAGATCTTTAGATTACTATTCTAAATTTTTAAGCTTGAGTTGGCTATTGCTAACTATACCCAAAGAGATCTTTAGATTACTATTCTAAATTTTTAACTATGTGGAATGATTATTCTGATCTTGTTACAGCTAAGATTTTTGCATCAGGACTGTTGGCAGTGCAACAAGTCCATAAAATCAGCCAACGAGACCAATTTCTGATGAAATTACAACCTGAATATAAACCAGTTCATGCCTCTCTAGTCAATCGTGATCCTGTTCCATCATTGGATGGTTGTTTTGGAGAACTCTTGCGTGAAGAAGAACGTCTCCATACTCAAAATATTATGGAGCAAACAAGAGTTGCCCTAGTTGCTTATGTTGCTTACAACAAAGGGAAGGGCCATGATATAAGCAAGACACAATGCTATAGTTGTAAGAAGTATGACCATATTGCACCTCGTTGTCCAAATAAATTTTGCAACTACTGTAAACAGCCAGGACATATTATTAAGGAATGTTCTATTCCCCCTCCACGTGCAATAAAGCTTATCATACTGTTGTTACCATTGTTGGCCTTCTACTTCACAGACTCTTATTGGCTCACCTATCTCTCAACCTCCAGCAAATTTATTAACCAGAGAGATGGTGTAAGAAATTATTGTGAGTGCTTTCTCCACACTTGGTATTCAAGGTACTGGTTCTTTAACTTTTTCTTGGATCTTAGATTCAGGTGCTTTCAATCACATGGTGACTTTAGTAATCTCCACAAATATAATGGATCCTCACATATTCAAACAATTAATGGCAATGCTCTTCCCATTATAGTTTTCGGTGATATACCTCCTTTAAAGGATATTTTTGTCTCATCTAAGCTTGTTGTAAATCTAGCTTCTATTGGTCAGTTTGTGGACAGCAACTATGATATATACTTTTCTAAACATGGTTGTATTGTATAGGACCAGAATACTTTTCTAAACATGGTTGTATTGTATAGGACCAGAAGTTAGGACAGTTGACAGCAAAAGGGCCTAAGCATAAATGTCTATTTTTCATTCAATTTCATGTTCCACGCACCTTAGCTCCTTCCTATATTTTATCTCTCTTTCGTACTACACTTAAAATGTCTAATGAAGTTTGGCATAAGCATCTTAATCATCCAAATCCTAGAATTCTCTCCCATCTATTGAAATCTGGATTAATAAACAATAAATTACATTCCTCTTCCAGTATGTTCCTTGGTTGTATTACATGTAAGTTTGGCAAAAGTAAAGTGTTATCCTTTCCTTTTGAAAGCAGTAGAGCCACAAATCTATTTGAGATAATTTATAGTGATATATAGGGAATTAGTCCTATCCTTTCTCATACAAGATACAAATATTTTGTAACCTTTATAGGTGACTATAACCATTATACATGGGTTTATTTCTTGCAGAACAAATCAGAAGTTTTCTTTATGTTCAAACTATTCTTGGTACTGGTTAACACTCAATTTTCTGCCACGGTTAAAACTCTTAAATCAGATTCAGGAGGGGAGTATATGTCTAATGATTTCCAGTCTTTCTTTCAATCTAACGGTATCATTTCTCAACGATAATGTTCTCATACTCTTCAGCAAAATGGAGTAGCAGGACGCAAGAATCGCCATCTTTTAGATGTGGTCCATACCTTGCTCATTGAAACTTTTGTTCCTCCTAAGTTTTGGGTAGAAGCACTCATTACAACAACTTATCTAATTAATAGACTCCCTTCACAAGTCTTAGGTCTAGAGTCTCCATATTTTCGGCTTCATCATTGCCATCCTATATACACCAATCTTCACACCTTTAGGTGTGTATGCTTTATGCATCTTTCTCCACCTCATAGAAATAAACTGTTTGCTTAATCAGTTAGGTGTGCCTTTCTTGGATATAGTATTACTCAAAAGGTTATCTATGTTTTGATCCACACACTAATCAAGTTCATGTTTACAGAAATGTTATTTTCTTTGAAAATCAATGTTTCTTTCCTTTGTCTTCATCCTCAGCCACTTCTCTTGCCTCTTTACCCTCTTTTGATAACTGTTCTCATCAGCAAAGTGTTCAAGTTGACAGGTTTAAGCCACATATGGTGTACAAAAGAAAACTTCCAGTGCTGCCCCCTTCAGCTTCTATCATGTTATTTGTTCCTCCTTTGCACCCTTTTATGGCTTCTGAGGTAACTTTTTTAGCTCCTTTATGTCGCTCCTATAGAGTATCTGTACGACTTACTAAGTATGAATTTAACTCATCTATGGCACATAATTCTACTACTGCTCTCTTTGCCACTTTATCCTCTATTGCTATTCTTACTGGTTATTCATACGCAGCTAAAGAATCCTGCTGGTAACAGGCTAGGCAAGAAGAATTAAATGCTCTCAAAGCTAATCAGACTTGGGAGATTGTTGATTGTCCTTCTAATGTGACTCCTCTTGAGTGTCGATGGGTCTATTCTATTAAAATCAAGGCTGTGGTAGCTTGGATAGATATAAAGCAGTATTGGTGGCTATTGGAAACCATAAAAAATATAGAGTCCATTATGAGGAGACTTTTGCTCTTATAACCAAAATGGGTACTTTTCGAACAATTCTGGCCATTGCAGCATCTAAACATTGATGGTTACACCAATTGGATGTGAAGAATGCCTTTCTTCATGGTGATCTCACTGAAGATATATATATATATATATATGCGACTACCAGCCGACTTATTTTCCACTCTTACCTCTGCTGTGTGTAAGTTACGGTCTCAAACAAGCTCCTTGTGCTTGGTATGAGAGATTTACTTCTATCCTTCTTCAATTTGATTTTCTAAAAAGTAAATATGATGCCTTTTTATTTCTGCGTCAGACTGCACATGGAGTTGTGTCTCTATTAGTGTATGCAGTAGCGGAGGCAGAGGGGGCTGGTAGGGGCCTCGACCCCTGTAAGAAAAATTTTCCCAACCCCTCCCTTGGCCTTCATTTAATACATATTTCAATAAAACAAAGCTTTTTAAAATGATTCTTTTAATTTGTCCCTCAATTTTTTTTCTTGCTTTGCCCTTAGGTGTATGTTAATGATATAGTCATAATTGGTACTAATTTAGCTTTGATTGATCAACTAAAGTAACATTTGCAGAAATCCTTCCATATGAAGGATCTAGGTCCTCTAACATATTTTCTTGGTCTAGAGATTTATGCTGATTCACATGGCATTTTTTTATCCCAACATAAGTATGCCATGTACTTGGTGGTGGTTGTTGGTCTCCAGAATTCACCACCCCTTGATACTTTGATGGAAATTAATCTCAAGCTATGCAAAGATAAGGGTGATTTATTATTAGACCCGACAGCATATCGTACACTTGTGGGTAGCTTGATTTATCTTACAAACAGTAGACCTGATATTTCTTATGCAGTACAACAAGTTAGTCAATTTATGGCTTCTCCAAGGCACCTCTATATGGTTGCTGTTAAAAGAATAATTAGTTATGTTCATGGCACAATTTAGAGAGGACTTTGCTATCCTGCTAGTACTTCTCTTGATCTTATTACTTATAGTGATGCAGATTATGATAGTTGTTCTAACACTCGGCGTTCAACTACTAGTTGGTGTATGTTCCTTAGCCCTGCACTTATTTCATATAAAAACAAGAAACAAGACTGTGTTTTCAAGTCTTCTGCTGATTTTGAATACCGGGCTATGTCCTAAGCTTGTTCTGAAATCATTTGGCTCTACGGGCTCCTTGCTGAGCTTGGATTTCAGCAGTGCACTCCTACTCCTCTTTTTATCGATAATACAAGTGTTATTCACATTATTGCTAATGCTATCTTCCATGAGTGTACAAAGCATATTGAGGTGGATTGTCACTTTATTCGTGACACCTTTGCGACTCAGACTATATCATTTCCACATGTGTCCAGCAATCTTCAAGTGTCTGGTGTTTTTACCGGGGCTCTCAAACGACAACGTCATCATTTTCTTACGACCAAATTGATGCTTATGGATAAGCCCATATCAATTTGAGGGGGGATGTCAATAGAAAGGCTGAAGTCAAGCATACAACTGTAAATGCTTAAATAGAAAATTTACCTTTATTTAGCTTCCTAGATTTTCTCTTTGTAATTACTATATACAAAATTTTTTCTATATAATAAAAGCCTAGTCGAAAGGTGAAGGCAATTCAAACCAATATGTTATATAAATGGTACAGGCGCTTCTCCAGAGCATTAGAGCTATTACCTATACATGGTACAGGTGCTTTTTTAGAGTACTTGGAAGTATACGAATTGTTATACTTTAATGTATTTTTATTTAGAAGTATTTTTATTTGGAAATATATTAAAATAATATTTTTGATTTTTTTAAAATTATTTTTACATAAGCAAAAATAAAAATAAAAAATGGTATTAGTACTTCTCTATTCTCCATTCTATTTTGATTGGATACTTTGGTTGTTCATTTAATAGATTTAATAGTTTGATTTTACAAAATTAAATTAATTTTTTTCCATTTATATAATTTTTGTGCGGGTCTTTTTTATTTTCTATTTAGTAATTATAATTTTGTTTTGTAAAATTGATATTTTTTTTATTCTTATTCAAGTATTATCATATTCTTTTAAAGACTAAGACTAGTTCTATTTAGAGTTTGTGACTGTCTTTTCTATTAAGTGTGCTTCAAGGGTGTAAAATTGATTTATGATAAACTATGAAATTATATTTGAAATCATAAACATATGATGTAGTGAAATGAAAGAAATATTAAAAAATGGATGGAAATGCAAAATAGATCAAACTTTTTGTTTTTGTTAGCATTCATCATTTTATTTTTTGATTGGATCTTTTTGCTTCTCATTTAATAAACATCATATATCAATTTTGCTAAATTGATGGTTAGTAAATCATAAAATGATATTTGAAATAATGAATACAAGAGATAATACTAGATGAAAGAAATATTAAATAAAATAATAATAGAAATGCATCATAATCATCACCTAAATACCTCTCAACCTTATTTTTTTTGGACACTGTCTTCCTCTAATTTTTTTTTGAATTGACAGGCTAAGTCATCTACCATATCATCAATTATTATGGTTAAATCAACATTAATATTTTTATTTATATTAGTTGCAACATTAGAAACAACCTCAATATTCTCATCAACATTTATATAACACTCAAACAATCTTAGCAAAGTATCTTTAACCTTAATTATAAAATTTTTAGCCTCTTCAACATCATACAATCTTTCAAAAAAAAAAAATCTCTTTTACTTCAATTTGAAATGTGGATCTAACACAACAGCCACATACAATAAAAAGTTTTGTGTATCTTGATCCCCCAATATTTTTTATACTTTGCCATCATATTCTTGGTCATTTTACTTATACAAAACATCTTCACTCCTATAAAGTTGAGATATACTTGTATATATGGAAATCAATTCAGGGAAGAAAGAATTAGATGTCGTATACAACAAGCCAGAAGATTTCAATTAATTGTGTAAAATAGTTTCAAGAACTTGACAAAAGATCTAACCTTTTCCCAATCTTTTAAAGTGGGAGGACCTAAGTGCTTTTTGTTTCCCTTTTGAATCAACCTCAAAGTAACTCCAATTCCTAGGATTGGTTTCTTCTAACCTAATAAAAACCACATCAAATTTATTAGCCGCAACTAGCATCATATATGTAAAGTTCCATTTAGTTGTAACATCCAAGCAAACAAATTTTTTATTCCTAATTTTCAACCTCTCTGCACATTAGTTAAAAACAAGTTGTCTAGAAGGAGAAGATTTAACACCTTAATACATTTCTAATTTTAATCACTAGATCATTAATATCTTTCAATCCCGGACATACAATAAGATTAACAATATGTGCACAATATCTAACATATATGAAGCATTAGATAATATATTAGTTGCCCATCCAATTGTTACTCTTTTCAGATATTTTATTGTCAAATTGTTTGAACTTGCATTGTCTATAGTAAATGTTAAAATCTTATCAATTTCCTATTTCAATAAACAACTCTCAATCGCTTGGCCAATTGTTTCACCTTTATGATTAGAAACTTGACAAAAGTTTAGAATTCTTTTGTTGAAGTTCCAACCTTCATCAATCCAATAAGTAGTCAAACACATATAATTAATATTTTGGATTGATGTCCAAGTATCAATTATTAAACATAAATATTAATTCTTAAGAGCTTTCTTTAATTTCTCATTCTCAATTAAATAAATCTTTAAACAATCTTTTCAAATTGTCAAACGAGAAGGAACATCAAATCTAGGTCATATTATTTTACAAAATAATTTAAATCCTTGGTTTTATATAAAGTTAAAGGTAGCTCATCAAGTATAATTATTTTTCCAAGGGCTTTCCTACACTCTTTATAATTATAACCCATTGCCTTAAAAGTCACCAAATTTTTCTCTCTATTATCACCCCCTCTATTATAGGCTTAGGTTCTAAAACTTAAGTTTTTTGTTTTCAATCAATGAATTTTTTTTTCATACACTTAGATGACTTCATATGTTACTAGTCCTATTAAGTATAGTATGACTTGAAGCCCTAGAAATTTTAGAATTACTATATAGAAGGTAAATTATCTTCTTCGGTGTTGCCATTTGTACTGGAGGTAGTAACTAGAACTAGAATAGGCAAAGAATTTGGTTATGAACTTGAAGGATTTGACTCATTTGATGTAAGATCTTTCCTATTATCCATATGAAATTAAGAAAATAGCAACAACATCAATTAAATTATTATTTTCAGCTATGTAGATGTTAATTAACTTAATGATGAAAAGGTGATAGTTAGTAATTCAAATGTCTTGATTTATGCCTTGCCTAATATTTTGCTAGTTAATGCAAAAGTAAGAAAAAAGGCCTATGATACAATAGAAGTCATATAATACTTGCTAGTGAACAAGATAAAATCACCTTAAACACTACACTTTAACAACCCAGGCTCACAAATCTTAGATGATCTAAGATTCATGCTTGAAAAATAAAGAAATAAAAACAACTCACTTTACAGTTTACATAATTCATAAAAATAAAAAATAAATAAATAGATCAACAAAACTCATTATCTAAAAAAAAATCAACAAAATAGAACAAAGATATGAATTTAAGCTTAAAATCATAGGAGTAGTAGTAGGGACTAGCCATTACAGTCTCTCAACAATTAATATATTTATATATATGCTTGTGTAGCCCAAAACAACTAGAAAATCCTCTATTATACATGATCAATAGAATCTTACTATATCCAGACTAAAGCAACAGAAACAACTAAATCAGCAGATTATAAGTTTTTGGGTAACCAATTGAAGTAACAGATTTCTTGGGTAACCAACTAAATAAATAAATTACTTGAAATCTAAAGCAATACATACAAAATAAAAGAAGTATGCAACATATTACTTGAAATCTAAAGCAATAAAATTTACCTTGCTATCATTTCTCTAATGAAGACGGTTTATGCAAAAGTAAAGAGAGAAGAAAGATAGAGACAAACGCTAAAGTTTGAAAGTCTGAAACGTAGATGGTCAAACAAGGCTACACAAATCAAATTAGATGTTAGAACAAAATACCAATAGAGACACACTTCTGAGAAACCTTGTTCTATTATGTTAGATGTTAGAACTTAAAATAGACTTTCAAACCCACAAGGCATGTATAATCAATTACTTTGCTGCCATTTCTCTAATGAAGATGATTTCTAGGAAAGGAAGATTGGGAATTAATTGAAAGGAAGATTGAGAATTTCTCTTGGAATTGGGAAGGAGATGCCTTTTGTGAGATGAGAATGAGATGCATAGGGAGGGAGGTCGATTAGGTTAAATATTTATACTATAATTTTTTATTGATTTTTTATTAGGTTCAGTTCAATTTGGTTCGGTTTCTAGTTCAAAATCGAAACCAAACCAGACCTATTAACATTTATGGTTTTTAAATTAGTTAAATTAGTTTTTCATTTTAGTTTGATTTTTTTGGTTAATTTTTCTTTGGTTTACTCAGTTAATTGATTATTTTAATCACCCTTTGTCTTAATACTCAGTAAGTAGGGAGAGATCTTCGTCAATATCAGCAAAGTATAGCTGAGATTGATGCTTTTTTTTTTATAAAATGTAAGAAATGAAATTGGATAAATAAAAAATAAAACAAAGTTGGAAACTAGCAAGTCAAAATATACAAGCAAAGGAAACAAGTTGCCTTAAACAAAGAAACAATAATGGCACAACTAGCACGCTTAACAAAAAAACAAAAACAACATATAAAACATAGCCACCAAGGTAGCAATAACCAGCACATAGATGCCAAGAACAATTAGTAGCATCAATCCAGTTGGAGTAGATGAACCTAGCCAAAGAAGTAGCAATGACTCCAGTAATACACCAAGCAAGTAGTTACCAAGCCATAATAGAAAAAAAAATCTCAAGAGACATCCCTACACAGAAGGACACCTCGACCAACTACTATTAGGACCATAATATAGTCAATCAAAACAACACTGTAAAGAGCAGCATCATAAAGCCAGAGTAGGAAGCCATCAGTTGACTTCTATCTATTATTTAAAAAGTAGGATCAAACCATCTAAGCACAAGTACAAAGTCATAACAACTTTAGCACACCAGCACAACATGCAAAGCATACCAACTAAAGGGTAGCAGTAGCATTGAGGCCAACCGTTCCTATACAACCAACATAGGATAGACCATCATTAGCCTAGAGGAACCCTGAAGAACCTGTAATTGCATCTAGAACAAGCTTGGATAACAACTCCAACACGCTTATAGCAATCCGGTTAAATAGAATTTCCATCAGCTAGCTTAAGAAAGCATAGCAAACTAGCAGTATAAAGCAACATCATAAACCATAAGAAATCAAAGCTAGAATAAGCAAGTCACCACTAGGACAAGCTCCATTAATCACCCTTTCACTAAGATAGCAGAAGGAAACTAACAAAGTACATAACAATAGTCATAACCTATTTTTTGACTCCTATTTTATAAAAAAAATATATGAAATGATAAAAATAAGGAATAAATTGAAATTTGGCCAAGAAAATATATAAATTGAAAGTTTAGGGACTTAATTGAACTTGGAATTGTTTGATTAATGAAAGCAGGGACTCAATTGTTAAATTTCAAAAGTTCAAGGTTCGAAATAAGAATGTCCTTTTCTGCTAAAATGGCAGCATTATAGGAATAATTATGCTCGTCTTCTTCATTTCGATTCAACAGAAGAGTTGGCAAAGTTGAAGTGATTTTAGTCTGAATTGTGGACCATGTCCCTTGCCTATAATCCCTCTCGTGAATTGATTAAACAGTCCTATAAATCGAGGACTGTAAAGGGGATGGGCTTTGTTTTGCAAGCTCTTTGGCTTATAAAAAGCCAGAGAAAAATAGAGAAAAGGGAAGAGATAAAAAAAACAACGGGAACTAGAAGAAAAACAGAGAGGGAACCAGGGGAAAATAGAAGAAAAAAAATACAAAGAGAGCTAAACCTCTATATCACTATTGACTTCTAACATGATTAAAGAGTTGATATTTTATCCCAAGTGCATGAGTGTTAAAGTAATAAATAACCCGACAAGACTAGGATGAAACCACAGGAAAGTTAACTATATAAATTATAAATAACTTATATTGACAACAAATCAAATTCCTCTCATAATAACAATGTCGACCGAAGACTATAAAGGATTAAGTATTTGATGTATCAAGTATTATACAACGCAAATCTAGACTAACCATTTAACAAGTAAGGTATTAAGAATTAATAAGATAAAAATGATAAGACATGTTAGTAGCAAGTTGTTTAGGATATAAGCATTGAAGTCCATATTAAGTTTATATTATGCTTATTCTAACACCATTAGTGAAACCCTTTTACCTTGACATAATTAATTTAGCTAGACATTATAAAGAAGAAAAAATTAAATAAATAATATAAGAATATAAACATGATATAAGTTAACTAAGTATAGTAAAGGAAATGAAAAGCATGAACAAGAGATTAATGAAAGCAAGACTTAAGCATTACAAAAATAAAAAGAGAGAGAGAGAGAGAGAGAGAGTAAGAACATGATCTTGATATGAAAAACAAGATGCCTAAATAAATGGAAAGTGCCTCCTTTTATAGGCTAAAATTCAGAATACTTATTTGGTAATTGATAATTGATGTAGTGGCCAACTATTGATTTAGTGGACTAGGTGGACAACAACACTCAAACATTTTGGCTTGATGAATTGATATTGATACAATCAGAATTTGGTAAAATTTTCTTATGAAAGTTATTGGAAATTATCCTTTTCTTTTACCCACCAAATTTCAAAGCATTTGGAGCACTATAGCTCAAGATATGTCTAAAATACTAAGTAGTGCTGCTGGTGGATGTGGTGGATAGCCCTCAAGCTCTTGTCTAGATGAAATGTCATTTCTACCATCAGAATTTGAGTAGGTCTTCTTATGAAAGTTGTTGGAAATTATCTTTTCCTTTTATGCACCGAATTGCACTTTATTTGGCCTTCTAGAACTCCAGTTATAGGTAAAACTCTGAGTTGTGCTGGGGTTGAATTGTAGGACAAATTTTGACTTCTCGTTTGTAGCCAAACTTTGAATTTGAAAATGGAGTATCTTATATTTTCAGAGTTGTTATTATAAAACATGCTCTAGTTAAGGAGTTATTGATACTTCAAGTGCAAAATGATGATATAAAACCTTGATAAAAATGCACTTCTAAGTACTAATCAACTTCATCTTTCTTTAATACCAACCTCTAGAAACAGAAGTGATAGAATAAGGAAAACACAAAAACAAGAGAGGGAAGAATGCAAAAAAAAAAAAACCAGGGGATGGCTAGAGAAGAAAATGAGATAAAAACAGAGAGAAGCATTGGCAGGTAAATGCCTGAGCACCAGCCTTGTCTCAGGTTGCACCACCCCCTGGATAGACTGACGATGAGCGAGGAAGATGATGAGCAAGAGAGAATATACGTAAAAATAAAAATAAAAATATGTGCATGTATAAAAATAAATTTATTTTATTTTTTTATTTACTGAAGCTAGAGTTAGAAATAAAACTATTGATCTAAGTTTATTTTATAGCTACATAATATTTACCAACGCTAGAGTTGCAAGTATTCATAGTTAATTATTCAGTAACGTCAGAGTTAGGAATATTATAAATAAATTATCATAGCATAAACAAATAAATATTTAGCAATTTAAGACAAAACCAACAATACAATCTACCTTAGGCAGATCATTTAAGGGGTGATAATATCTTTTCTTTTATATAACCTGTCCCGAGCCATAAAATCTCTGTTAACTAGTTAGGGTTCCTAGTAACCATAATACTAGGTGATAACTCCTTAAAATAATACCATTTTTCCCTAAGAAAACAAGATGCAAGATATTTGTTCTTTTTTTTTTCCAGACTATTCCCCATTAAAGAATAAAATGTCAGAAATCCTTTCTATCCAAACTAATTTTTAAGGTCACTATGATGTCCAGGTGCGACAGAATGGTGATTCCACTCGAGACTAATGGACTAAGCTTTGCCTTTTGTCTGTCAATTGCTATAATGTTATATTATATTGTGTTTATTTATTTATTTTTCTTGCATTTTATTGATTTAGCATGCATCCTTGTTTATAATATCATGCATCACTTTAAGAGTAGACACTTGACAATTTAGGATAAGTAGGGAAGTAGCGGTATCCCAACATCTTTAGCTTGGGTAAGACTTGTGAAATCATCTAACTCTCGCTTGATTATTTATTTATAAGTAGTTGATATGCTAAACTGATATTACTCAGGGCCTTTATCTTCACACTACTTGTAAGCCTTATATCAACCTTTAAAGGATGATCACTAAGCATGTGAGAGACCCTTTGACACTAGATAATGACCAACCCCTAGATGCACTCAACAATTAGGATCTTCCTATTAGGTTTCCATCCTGTGAAGGGTGAGTTTGCATTTCATATGTATTTTTAATTAAGTCAACATTTTTGCATAAATTGCATGATTTACATTATAGGTTGAAATAGAGGTTCCCTATTGAAACCTACCTATACCAATCATCTAAGAAAAAGACAATTAGAAAATAAAGAAAGAGCTTAGTTGGAAGCCAAACACCAAAAAAAGGTGGACAATCTTAAAGATAAAGTTGCAAGGCTTACTAGTCTACTCGAACAGGTCTTGAGAGATAAATCTAGAAAAGTAACACATATAGCTCAGCTTGAACCTATGCTTATAAACCCCTTTAATCCACGGGATCTAGGAGCAAATAGGTTGTCATTTGATTTTCAACAAGACATGCATTTTCAATTAGCGTACCCCACGAGAATTCCATTTACCATTGACTCTATAAAGTAGGAATCTTAAAAGGGCAAGATCGTAAAAGAAGATGGTCTAAACAAATTAGTTGCTTTAGAACAAAGGTTGAAGGCATTTGAGGGAATTTGCCTATATGATCCTATAAATGCTAATGAGATGTGTTTGGTGCCCAATGTTGTCATTTGCAAAAAGTTTAGAGTGACAGAATTTGTCAAATATATGAGAACTCAACACCCTATGACTTATCTTAAAGCATACTGCAACAAAATGATTGAGGTGGTTAATGATGAGAAACTGCTGATTCATTTCTTTCAGGATAGCTTGAGTGACACTGCCTTTATTTGGTATATATGGTTTGACAATACCAAGGTTAAAAAATAGAAGGATTTAATTGATGCCTTTATAAAGCAATATAAGTTCAATATAGATGTGAGCCCTGATCAGTTAAGCTTATAAGCTATGGAAAAAAACAACAAGGAGTTTATAAGGGAATAAGCCTGAAGATGGAGTGAGGTAGTTACATAAGTTAACCCTTCTATATTGGAAAAAGAGGTGCTCAATTTAGTTTCCAACACCTTTAAAACTCTGTATTTTGAATACTTGGTCAAAAGCTCTACACAACATTTTACTGACCTGGTTGTTATAGCCAAGAGGATTGAAACAACCATTGGCGTAGGTAAGATTGCTGACCTAATTAAGAAGAACAACTTTGACTGGAAAAGGGAAGGACAATGAAGTTGTTTATCAAGGAACCTAACCTTCCTGTAGCTAATTTCTTCACACTAACTCTCAAAAATCAACTATCATGAAGAAAAGAAGTTATGGTGATAATAGGTTGAGAATGGTCTGTATATGACTTTAACTAACTATTGAAAAGATGCTCTTATTAAGAAGAATAAATAATTAAAAGATGTCAAAAATTACAATCAATGATTGCAAAATGTTTAGCCCTCTTATGTGTTTATAGCCTAATATGTTGGCATAAGCTTTTTGTTGTTGAATTTCTCTTCCAAAGTTTCAATGAAATAATGAGTTTATCATTCAATCATAAAAATGACCAAGCATTATTCATTTTTTTAAGAGAGTTTTCTTATAAGAACTTACAAATACACTTTTAAAGCCTCACGTGATTTCATAGATGCAATTCATCTTTTTTACCAAAATCAGTTTTCCTATTGGAGTTTTGAAAATTTAATCTGGCATTTTGATTTTAAAAATAATTTAATGTTTATTCAAAAATGATATTTTTGACATTCTGCTTGTATAATAACAAGTGAATCAAGCAACTCCATCATTGAGGTTACTAAATTATGGATAAAAAAAGAAAAAAAAATGAATAAAAACCCTTACCCTATGACTCTTAAAAATGTGTTTTTAAATGTATAAGTAATGGTATATAGTGAACTTGTTGTTCATGACTCATGAAATGCATCTTTGTGCAAAGACTAAACCATCATATTTGATGAGGTCAAAGTTTATTGATCATAGTTGCTTGCGCTTGAAATGAGAAAAGATCATCTTTGTTATTCCTTTCATGTTTTGAAATAAGTACATCCCTTGCGATCCCTTTATGACTCAAGATAATTTTTCTTTCATGAAAGAAAATCTCGACTAGGATCACACCCCACACTAGAGGGCAAGAGAAAATTTCAATGAGAAAAGAGAAAAAATCATAAGAAAGCTAAAAAAAGTATAAGAGCTCAAGAAACTTAAATGCTAGGGGGCATGCCTAAATCACTAGAAAAAAAGTGACATCTAAGATAAAGTGAGTATGCCTTAGCAAAGCAATAAAAAAGAAGTAGCAAATCAAAGAAGAGTATCAGAAGAAAATATGAATGATGTTAAGAGTCGAACTGTTGATAGTGATCCTTAGGTTTTGAAACCTTGAAACACTCTTTGAGCCTTGTGAATCTTTTTCTTTCATAGCAAAAAACCACAACCTACATTACGTGCCTGTATAAGTCCTTTTTAATCAAATAAGCAAGCAACTTGGAATAATAAATAATGCTTTCAAAATGCAAAGAATATTTTTTTTCATAAGATTCATGACGTTAAGAATAAACTATTCATTATTATTTATGCTGATAGAATGAGTGTTAAAAAAGAGACAAGTTTTTCTCGAACAAAACCTCGAGCTCCTCACTTTGAAAACCTATAAAAACAAAAGGTCACCTTATGATGTATTTTCATAGAAGGCAATAATGCTAAGCATAATAGCAAGTAATCTCTTTTCTAAGAAAAAAAATAATAGACAAGGAGTTGCAAGATTTCAAAAGAAAATTGTTTTAAACTCACATTGAAATAATTTTTGTTTTCAAAATACAAGAACAAGATTTTAAGATTTATTCTAGACCTATATTCCTTCACCAAAATAAGATAAACAAGAGAATGGCATCTTAAAACCATTTTTTGTTTAAGTCACTAACATAGCACACTTGGGAGCAATGACTAATATAAGGGAGCAACATTGTGTTTAAGAAAAAATCTATCTCTTCTAGAAAAAAGAGAGGAACATTTTCTATAATAAGACAAAGGGGCATTTTGGTTTACAAAAGACAGCTTGGTTCTTTTAGCAAGTGACACCGAATTTTTTTAGTAGTGAGATGGGGAATAATGAATGATCCTCTTAAATTATTTGACAAGACAAAAAATCTCTAGCAAGCATGT
Organism: Populus ilicifolia; assembly: GCA_015708895.1. NCBI lineage: Eukaryota > Viridiplantae > Streptophyta > Magnoliopsida > Malpighiales > Salicaceae > Populus > Populus ilicifolia. The sequence goes on along the minus strand of SRLM01001590.1, from coordinate 92,448 downwards.
GGGTCATGATGGACACCATATAGACTTACCTCCCTAGCAATGACGACAAAAACTTGATACGATCAAAAGGTTGATATCTTCTCTGAAATGCAGAAGCGTCAAAGTAATAAATAACCTAGTAAGACTGGGGTTGAACCATAGGGAGGTTAATTATATAAATTATAAGTAACATTAATACAATAACAACAATAATAGTAACAATAATAACTATAATAATAAAAATAATATTAATAGTAGTAGTAGTAGTAGTAGTAATAATAATTATTATAAAGAAGAAGAAGAAGAAGATGAAGAAAAAGTTGATGAGAGCTTTCGAGATAAAAGATAAACATAAGAACTAAATAATGATAATAATAAATGTCAAAGTTAGAGGATCCACTAATAGTATACCAAACAAGTATAGTATAAACTCTTATTACTCAAATGGAAACCACACGCAAAGAAGGTTCTAATCAGATTATAAATTGTTAACATGATTACATTAATTATCTTATTTGATTAATGCTAATACTTGTAAATCTCGTCAAGTATTCATGATTATAACTTATGTTAACAATAAATGAAGCTCCTTTCATAGCTTAAATGTTAGTAATACCATACAGTATGGGTTATGAAAGTGTCAAACATTTGTTATACCAAGTGTTATACAATATAAATCTAGATTAGTCATTTAACAAGCAAAACATTAAAAAGTGAACAAGATAACAAATACAAAACATGTTAGTATAAAAAATTAAAGTCTATATTGAGTTAATGATACTTCAAGTGCAAAATGATGATATAAAACCTTGATAAAAATATATTTTTAAGTCCTAATCAGTGACCCAAGTGATGACTCTTGATCTTCTATAAATAAAGAAGAAGGAATAAGATAAGCTATTAGCATGATAGGTTTCCAGGGAGGGATGGTGGAAGTGTTTAGAAACCAACCCACTAGAGCAATCCACTAAAACTTGTCTTAATAAGGCTTGCCTTTACCTATAACAGAAACTATAATGTATTGCTACATATTGCCTATAACAAAAACTATAATGTATTGCCTCATAATTACAGAGGCTTTTCTCCTCTGTAGCAAATTAAAATTGATGAATTAACTTAGAGTGACAAGTGTTTCACACTTGAAGAATTGGAGAAGCAGAAAAAAGCCAAGGGTAAGGAGGTTATGAAAGCCATTAGAGTTATGAAGGTGAACGGACCAATAAATAAGGAGGAGATTGGTGAATTTCTAAAGCTAATGAAGCATAACGAGTACAATGCGGTAGAACAATAGAAGAAAACCCCTAGTAGGATATCCCTCATGTCTCTTATCCTAAGTTTTAAGCCCTATCATAACACCCTACAAAAAGTTTTGAATAAGGCATATATTCCTCAAGACATGACCCGACAGACCATGAAGCATTTGGTTGGAAGAATCCAAGCAACCAACTACTTGTACTTCACCAAAGACGAGATCGACACCAAAGGTCATAACAAACCTCTATACATAATAGTGAGGTGCCAAGATTGCACCATTGGAAATGTATTGATGGATAATAGCTCAACCTTAAATGTACTCCCAAAACATATGCTAGATGAAATACTAGTTGATCCAACCCATATGTTGCCAAGTATTATGAAAACTAGGGCATATGACGATTCTCCAAGCTAGGTGGTAGGAACCATTGAAATAGAATTGTTCATTGACTAGTAAGCACTCCTAGTAACCTTACAAGTAACAAGCATTCACCCTCCATACATCATGTTACTATGAAGGCCTTGGATACATACTACTGGCATCGTGACTTCATTTTTACATCAATGTTCAAAGTACATTGTTAATAGAATGTTATGATAGTTAAGGCTAAAGAGACCCTAACAATAGTACAAAACATGGCAAAACCTTACATATAGACGAAAGAAAGCAAGGATGAGAATCTTCATGCCTTTGAGATTGTTAATATAAAATGGGTTCTAGAAAATTCAATGTTAAGAAAGCTAGTTATATCTAAAGCTGAAATGATGACAACTAAGTATTTCTTAAGGCATAAACTTCCTTTATAGTACAACCCTATCATTAGAAATCTAGAAAAGATAAGCCCGATAATATGAAAAACTACAAATCAGAGATTTAGGCTTTAAACCTAATAATAAAGATTATAAAAGAGTTCCTAATATCAGGCTAGAAAAGACACTAGCTAGGTTGGAAATGGGAGGACCAAAAAAGAAAAGATTATCATTCCTTGATCCATATATCATTCCCTAAGGCCACCTATGTGGCCCGCTTGAAAGACATGACAGATGTCCCTATCTAAGGCACGACTACTATGGCCATCAACACATTGGAGAAAGAAGGTGGTAAGGTTAAAAGTTATAGTAAAATGGCGAAAAGGAAGAATTGCTACCGCAACTAACTATCCATACCATAGATAAGATGCCTGTAACGGCAAAAGATTTCATAATTCAAGAAGCATTTATAGTTTTTAAAAAGTAAATGACAATGTTTTATATTTCCTTTGTGTTTTTTTTTTATGTTTTCATACCAAGTTGGCAATCTCGGCTCAAGATGCTAACAATTTTATTTTGTTGTATTTAAGCCTTTTCTTTTATCAATAAGATCATGCTTTTTCACCATTTTCTATATGTTTTTTCTTTTACAAAACATGCATTTACACCTTTTGCTTTTAGGAAATTTAAAAGTAGACCATCCAAAAAATCATTAGCATATTAAATTGAGAATGAATGGCCAAATTTTAATGAGTATACAATTGGAATAAAAGAAACTAAATGGTAAAAAGATGATGAGGAATAATTCACTAGATTAATAGAATAATTAAAGTTCAAGAATCGGCAAAAGTAGAGTTAAAAATAGTTAAGGTTGACACATGAGAGGATAAAAAAGAGTTAAAAATAGGGACTCAAATCACTTCCAGTGAAAAAGAGGATTTGATCTCATTATTGCATGAGTATGTTAATGTGTTTGCTTGGTCTTATGTAGATATGCCTGGTTTGGATATCGACATCCTAGTGCATAAGGCACCATTGAAAGAAGGGAGTACACCTACGAAGAAAAAAACTATGGAGAACTTGTTTAACAATGCAACATGAAGCTCAACATACTCCTTAATATATGGTTTCTCTAGGTATAACTAGATCAAGATGGTTGAAGAAGATAAAGAGAAAATGACTTTCGTTACACCACGAGGAACCTTTTACTATAAAGTGATGTGATTTATATTGAAAAATGTTGGTGCCACTTATCAAAGACCTTATTTCATAATATAATGTATAAAGAAATTAAAGTATATATAGATGACATAATTGCCAAATCCAAAGAGAAGAAAGACCATTGTTAGACTATAAGAAAGCTATTTGAAAGGTTAAGAAGGTATCAACTGAAGCTGAACTATGCAAAGTGCTCATTTGAGGTAAAATCTAGAAAGTTGCTTGGATTTGTGGTAAGTAGTCAAGGTATTAAAATAGACCTTAATAAAGTAAAGGAAATTCAAGACATGCCGCCTTTTAAGACCAAAAGAGAAGTTAGAGGATTCTTGGATAATTTGAATTACATTGCTCAATTTATCTCCCAAATGACAACGATTTGTGAACTAATCTTCCAGCTCCTTTTAAATAAAAACCTTAGGGCATGGAATGAAGAATACTAAGAGTCTTTTAATAAGATCAAATAATATCTATAAAATTTGCCTTTATTGGTTCCACCAGTACCTGACAGACCAGACCATTGATTTTATATTTGACAACAACTAAAAGAGTGATGAGATGTGTACTTGGGCAACAAGATGAGTCTGAAATGAAAAAAAAAGGAAGTATACTATCTAAGTAAGAAGTTTATAGATTACGAATCCAAGTATACAATGGTGGAAAAGCTTTATTACGCACTTGTATAGGCCATAAAACGACTTCATTAGTACATGTTGTATTACATCACATGACTAATTTAAAAACTGGATCCTCTAGGATATATTTTTGAAAAGCCTTACTTATTAAGCAGAATAGCAAGATGACAAGTGTTATTGGTAGAATTGACATAATATACATATTTAGTACTTAAAAATGTATTTTTATCAAGGTTTTATATCATTATTTTGCACTTGAAATATCAATAACTCCTTAACTAGAGTATTTTTTATAATAACAAGTCTGATAATATAAGATACTTTTAATTTATTATAAATGTTCATTTTAAATGTAGGCATATCACATAAATCAAAGGATTGATTGATGTAATTAACTATTGAAAGTGAAAGGATAGAGAAAAGGCTAAGTTAAAAAAAAAAGATGTTGGTTTAGTCCAAACTAGAACACTGTTTAGTCGTGCTCATAAGCCTAAAACATTCATGAAAAGTCCAAAACTCAATTTTATCATTTGGAAGTCCAAATCTTAGCATCGAAAGAGAAGTTTTAATCTATCATGCAACCTAAACATTGTTTAGTATTTAACTATATTTCAAGTTCTAGAAGTCCAAAAGCATCCATTTATTTTTTGTTATAAAGCTAAAATAATTTCTCATAACTTTTATGAACATTATCTGTTCAAATTCTAATGTTAGCAATGACTTTTTTGAAAGATAAAAAGATAAGGATGGTTTTCAATATAAACTCAATGGACTTCAATGCTTTTATCCTAAACAACTTGCTATTAACATGTCTTATTATTTAATTCCTAATACCTTGCTTGTTAAATGGTTAATCTAGATTTATGTTGTATAATACTTGGTATAACAAATGTTTGGTTTTTTCATAGTCAACCGTATGGTATAACCTATACCTATGCTATGAAAGGAACTTGATTTATTATTGATATAAGTTGGCATCATAAATTCTTGACAATATTTAAAAGTTTGGTGTAACATAAATAAGATAATTAATATGATCATGTTAATAATTTTTAATGAACTATTAATGACAAATCATTCAATTAGAACCTCTTTTGTGTGTGGTTTCCAGTTGAGTAATAAAAAGAATCTATATTATTTTTGTTTTTAATACCATTAACGGATCCTCTAACCTTAATATTTATTTTTATTATTATTTAATCATAAATGTTTTTCATCAAATATAAGAATTATATAGATAAAAAATAGCAAGACAAGCTTGCGGTACAAGCTGGAAACCAGCAATACAAATGGACATACATATCCAGGCAAAGGGAATAGGCTCCTTTATATAAGCTAAAATCAACAAGAACAGGCTCCCTTGAACATGCATTGAAACCAACATAGCAGACAAAGAAGCATTTGCATGAAAACCCAAAAACTAGTAGCATCAGAAAAGTGAATCTCCTTCTAACCTAGCAGATTGGCAGCAAACCCCCAACCATGATTCGATCAGTAGCTACCACCACGCAAGAACCAGCAACATGCTTTCATCAAGGGATAAGAGCAGTAGAGAAAAAACCTCATCAACAAACTAGCCATCTTTAAAACCAATAGACCAGTCCTGCAGCTGATAACAAGAAAGAGGAACAGACTTCTATAGTAAAAGAACATGCTCGTCATAGTTTTGAAAATCTGACTAAAAAAGATACTGTTTGCTAGTTTTTAAGAAAAGTGGATGGGAAGCTTGTCCTCGACCCATGAAGGGCATTGAACACTTCGTTTGCTAGTTTTTTAAAAAAGTAGATAGGAAGCTTATCCTCGACCCATAAAGTGCATTTAAGCCGTTCTTAGATGTAAAACCAAAAAAAGATGTAAGTCATGATCATAACTACTAATACATACACATGTATTTTAAGAGAGAGAGAGAGAGAGATATTATAATTAATCTATATATTGGTGGTATGGTTGCATTTTTAATTTCTCATCTATAAAATCTTCTCTTCCTTCCTTTCATTTATTCTCAACCCACACATTCAACAAATATAGAAGTGTGTAGAAATAGCAGATTCCTCAAGTCATCAAACAAGAAATATTTGTGTTTTCAGTGGATTTAGTCCTAAAAAAGAAAAAGAAGTTTTTAGAATCAATAAATCATTTTGGTCGGATACTAGCTAATATAAAGATTCATTTAGTGTATGGGCGAGACAATTTTAGGTTAATAGGCAATGTGTCGATAGTTGTATTTTTAAAAGGTAGTCAAGTTTTAGGGGTCATCCCAAAACTTTAGCAAAATAAGACATCATTAGAAAAATAATTAGAGAGGAACTACAAGTCTTCCATAATGTCTGATCGAATGAATACAATATTTAAATACATTGATGCCTTTATTACTTAACCAGGTGGTCTAGATACATTGAAAGAAATCTTTCATATTTTCTCTTAGGCCCAACTTCACATTCTTCAAAAACATGTAGGTTTGCTCAATGTTAATAGTTTTTATGATAAAGTTTTGTCTTTTTTTGATTATGTTGTGGAACAAAATTTTCTAACATCTTCAACATGACAAATCATAATCTTTGATAATACTATTGAATAATTGATTGATCAATTGCAATCTTTTATTCTAGTAATTGATTCCTTCATGAGTCGAATAGAATGATCAAACAAGAAAAGTCATAAAAAGCTGAGATTGAATTTGAGCCTTAATCATAATGTCTTTTGGTTTTATTAATAGCATAAGATTTTACTATTTTTTTATCTCTTATATTTGTTTAAGTGTGTTTCAAGTTTATACATGTTTGTTGTTTTAAGTTATGTCTTCTATGCTTTATCTTTCTACTTTAGGACATTGAGGAAAATGTCTTGTTTTGGTTGGGGGGAGAAGGTAGCAGTTAATATTAAAAATAATAACTAACTATATTTTCTATTTTATAAATCATTTGTAAAACTATTGTTACTAGGATGACAAAGTAAAAGAGTTCTTTTGTTAAAGTGACTCTTAAGATGCATCTTAGTAGACATTCTTAACAACGTCTATTAAAATACTTTTTGAAATATTTAGGTTTACAAACTTTTGTATTATCATCACTTGATTTTACTCATATACTCCTTTAACAAGTATTCTTAAACTTTTATTTTCACACACACACACACAGACACACTTTAGCATATGATTGTGGGGTTGCACATTGGATTAATAAATTATTTATGTTTTTTGTTAAAGGTAACAACTAAGAAAAATGAATAGTATATAATTTTCAAAAAAAAAATATTGATGATAATAAAAACGTAGATAAGTTGGGTTTCGTCACCTTTCTAACCCAAACAATTAAACCTGAAGGGGTGTTTTAATACCTAATACCGTAAATTAAACTAACTTGGAAGCTATTGACCTAGTGCTTTTAAATGGGTTGAGGAGAAAATCTTAAGAGAATCAAATATTGCACTATCTATGTATTAATATCTGCAACTTGAGTTGCAAAGCTTGTAGGGGTGCCTCAACACCTAATGCCCTAAAACCAACTGGTTTGAGAGTTATTAGTTGATAGCTTGTTACATGGGTTAAAGATGCATTGTGTTTTAAATTATATGTATATATATTTAAAAAAGAGAAAAAAAGATAATAATCCTAACCCAAAAAAGTTAACTTTCAAAAAATATTAAAACATAATATTGTTTTCTTCTAATAAAAGACCCATCCTCTATATTTTCATACATGGAGCATAGAAAAAATAGGTTTATTAATATCTTGTTTCAACAGTATAAAGCATATATATAAATTTAATGAGATTTTATTTATTTGGAGATTAATGGAAGTTGAATGATGAATACCTTACTTTGTGGAATGACATGACCAAAAGATTGATGTCTTCTGCCAAGTGTAGGAGTGTTCAAGTAATAAATAACCCAATAAGATCGGGATCGAACCACAAGAAAGTTAATTGTATAAATTATAAACAACAATAATATAATAACAACAACAACAATAGTAGTAGTAGTCGTAGTAGTAAAGAAGAAGAAGAAGAAGAAGTTAACGAGAACTTTGAGATGAAAGATCAATGTGAGGATCAAACAATGATAAAAACAAATGTCAAGGTTAGAGGATCCACTAATGGTATTTCAAATAAGTATAGTACAAACTCTTTTTATTACTCAATTGGAAACTACACACAAAGGAGGTTTTAATTAAATTATAAGTTGTTAACATTATATTAGTTATCTTATTTCAAATAATGTTAATACTTGTAAATATTGTCAGGTATTCATGACTATAACTTATGTTAACAACAAATCAAGTTCCTTTTATAGCACAAGTGTCAGTTGTATCATACGGTTGGATTATGAAAGTACCAAATATTTGTTGTACTGAGTGTTATACAAAACAAATCTAGACTAACTATTTAACAAACAAAGTATTAAATGTGAATAAGATAACAAATACAAAACATATTAGTATCAAACATTAAAGTCCATATTGAGTTTACACTATACTTATTCTTACACCATTAATGTATAGGTTTTCCATAGACTAGTCTATAAGGTGACATACCTAATGATGTTTTATAAGCAGATCGATAAGCCAAAGTGCATTATTAAGTCTTAAAGACCAATTTTTTTTTTACTACGGTTCACTATTTTCTCTAAGATCTGTTTCATCTCCCTATTACCAAGCTCTACTTGTCCACTTATTTGAGGGTGATAAGGGGTGACAACTTTATGTGTGATTCCATACTTCTTTATTAAAAACTCGAATGACTTGTTGCAGAGATGTGCTCCACTGTCACTTATCATGGCTTGAGAGATTCCAAATTGACTCAAGATATTTTCTTTCAAAAACTTTATCAGGATTTAATGATAATTTTTTTTATATAGAATTGCCTCTATCCATTTTAAAATATAATCTATTACGACTAACATGTACAAGAAACCAAATAATAGGGGAAATGGACCCATGAAATCTATACCCCAACAGTAAAAAATCTTAATGATAAGAATATGATTTAAATGCATTAAGTGATGTTTTGAAATAGATCCTAACTTTTGATAATTTTCACAAGTCTTGTGGAATGCATATAAGTCCATGAACATGGTAGGCTAGTAAAATCTACTTTGTAAGATTTTTGCAATTGTCTTTCTTGATGAGAAATGGCCTCACATGCCCCAGAATGAAAAAAGTTAATGACACTACTTACTTTATTGTCAGGAATGCGTCTTTGAAATATTTGATCAGGACAATATTTGAATAAATAATAGTCATCCTAATAAAATTTGTTCACTTCATTTAAGAACTTTTTTTTTTATCTAGGGTACTTCAATGAGCTGGCAACTGTCTTGAAATAAGAAAATTGATAATATTCGCATACCAAGGCACTGCAGAGATAAAAAGTAAAGATTCATTGGAAAAGTAGTCATCAATCGGTATGATGTTAGTTTTCAAATCTGTTGTCAATCTTGACAAATAATCCGCAACAACATTTTTTATCCCTTTTTCATCTGTGATTTCTTCTTGAGAATAAATTATTTGCAAATCTTTAAATTCATCAACATCAAATTTACTTAAAGTAGATTAAAGTTGATCATAAACTAATTCTTCAATATGATCTACTTCTTATAAATTATTATCATCTTCAGGTTGCTTGCAAATGTTGAAAATATTCATCTCCAATGTCATGTTTTCAAATAATAGCTTTATTAGTCCATTCTTATAATTAATCATTGCATTAGAAGTTGCAAGAAACAGACGTCCTAAAAATAATAAGAAATGAATTATATGCTTCAACACGGTGTTTGTCCAAGACAATAAAATTCAAATGATAAATGAATTTATTGACTTGTACTAACACATCTTCAACTATTCCTTTAGTCACTTTTACAGATCTATCGGTAAGTTAAAGAGTTACAAAATTTGGTTTTCACTCACCTAAATTAAGACTTTGAAAAACTGAATATGAAAGTAAATTCACATTTGCTCCAAGATCAAGTAAGACTCTTTCAATTTTATATTATCTAATAAAGAAAGAAATTATAGGACAAACAAGGTTTTTATATTTCAAAGAATTATTGTTCTGAAGAATGACACTTACTTGTTTGCAAGTATGGGTTATGATTGGGCCTTTAGAAATTATTTAAAATATAGGCTTGTTCATAGAGTCATTCCTTAAAAGAAGGCAAAGTTAGACAATTATTGGTTGAGTATTCATTGGTTTCACAGATTTGATATATAATATTTTGAACAAATTTTAATTGACCACTCTTTTTTAATTCTAGTACCTCAATATTTTTAGCTAAAGATGCAAACTTGCTTCAGAGGTCATCTTTCTTAAGGTTGTACATACTCACTCCACTAGATGTATGAGGTTGAGTTTTGCCCGGTGTCTCATAAGTACTTGAGGTGTCCTAATTTTGAGCATTTTAAGCTAACAAGTCTAAGTACTCCATTGTTTCATCAGGATCTTTATCTTCAAAAGTTTCATTGCACATCAACTCCACCAGTGACCTATGTTTAGGTGTTAACCCTTCATAAAAAAGTAAAACCAATCTCAATGTTTCAAAACCATGATGATGGCAAGTACTAAACAAGTCTCGATATCTATCCCAACATTGGTAAAATATTTCTCCTGATTTTTGAGTGAAAGTGGTTATTTGTCTTTTGAAAAAGTTTGTTTTGTGAGATGGAAAATACTTATTTAAAATTATTGTTGTATTTCATCTAACACAACCAAAAGATTGATGTCTTTTCTCAAGTGCGTAAGTATCGAAGTAATAAATAACCCATTAAGAATAGGGTTGAACCACATGGAAGTTAATGGTATAAATTATAAATAACAACAATAGAACAACAATAAGAATAGTAATAGTAATAATAGAAGAAGAAGAAGAAATAATTAATGAGAACTTTGAGATGGAAGATGAATGTAAGGATTCAACAATGATAACAACAAATGTCAAGGTTAGAGGATCCACTAATGGTATTTCAAACAAGTATAGTATCAACTCTTATTTCTTAAATGGAAACCACACATAAAGGAGGTTCCAATCAAATTATAAATTGTTAACATGATTACATTAGTTATCTTATTCGAATAATGCTAATACTTGTAAATATTATCAGGCATTCATGATTATAACTTATGCTAACAACAAATCAAGTTTTTTTCATAGTACAGGTGTCGGTTATACTATACGGTTGAGCTATGAAAGTGCCAAGTATTTGTTGTACCAAATGTTATAAAACATAAATCTAGATTAGTCATTCAAAAACAAGATAACAAATACAAAACATATTAGTATCAAACATTAAGGTCCATGTTGAGTTTACACTATACTTATTTTTACACCATTAGTGTAACCTTTTCACCTTGATATAATAAACTTAACTAAACATAATCAATAAGAGAAACATAATAAACTTGATTTTAATAAAACCAAAACATAAGCAACACAAAGAGAGAAAGCAAGAGTATGATCTTGATCTGGAAATCAAGATGCCTAAATGCATGGCAAATGCCTCCTTTTATAGGCTAAAATTTGGAACTACTGATTTGATGACTAATTGATGATTGGGTGGCCAACTCTTGACTTGGTGACAATCCTTATCTTCTTTTGTCTGAGTAAAACATCATTAATAATGTCAAAATTTAAATCAGACCTCTATATAAAATTGTAGGAAATTATCTTATCTTTTCAAGAAAAAAAATTAAGATCATTTGAACTTCTAGAACTTAAGATATAGGCTGAACACTGAACAATATTTGGGCTACAAGACAAATTTGAACTTCTTCATTGTTGCTATAATTTAGACTTGAAAACGGCCTTATTAAAATCAAACCTCCACATGAAAGTTGTAGGCCTATATCTTACCTTTTTATCTATATAAATAGACCTAATCCGAGATCTACAACTCTATATATGATCCAATTACCGAACAGTATTCAGTTTGGACTATACCAGTATCGTTTTTCTAAGTTTAATCATCTCTTTATTCTTTCAATTTCAATGCTTAAACTCATCAATCAATCCTTTCATTTATGTGATAGGCCTCCATTTAAGATGAACATTTACCATAAATTAAAAGTACATTATATATAAGTTATGTTATTATAAAACATGTTGTAGTTAAGGAGTTATTGATACTTCAAGTGCAAAATTTTTGTTCTAATGTTTAAGGTTAACTTTCTTGGGTTGAGATTTTTTTTTCTTTTTCTTTTTAAATATATATACATATAAATTAAAATACTATGCATCTTTAACCCATGTAACGAGCTTTCGACTAATGACTCTCAAACCAGTTGGTCTTAGGGCATTAGGTGTTGAGACACTCCTATGAGCTTAGTAACTCAGGTCCTAGATACTGATACGTAAATAATACAATGTTTGATTTCCTTAAGCTTTTCTTCTCAACTCATGTAATAAGCATTGGGCTAATAGCTCCCAAGTCAGTTGACTTTAGGGTATTAGGTAAAACACCCATTCGAGTTTAATTGCTTAGGTTATGGAGGCTACAAAACTAAACTTATCTATATTTTTATTATCATCATTTCATTTTATTTTTATTTTTTGCTCTTTTTTTAATTTTTAAAATTATATACTATCCATTTCTCTTAGTTGTTACCTTTAACAAAAGAACATAAATAATGTAATAATCCAATATGGAACCCACAATCATATGTTAAAGTGTGTGTATGTAAATTAAAGTTTAAGAATACATGTTAAATGAGTATATGAGCAAAATTAAATAATAGTAATGCAAGAGTTTGTAAACCTAAATATTTCAAGAAGTATTATGATAGACCTTATTAAGAATGGTTACTAAGATGTGTCTCAAGAGTCATAAAAAGATCTCCTTTACTCTGCCATCATAGTAACAACAATCTTGCACAGACTTTATGAAATAGAAAACACAGTTAGTTAACTTTTTTTTTTAGCTACCACCCTCTCCCCTCAACAAAGACGAGACATTGTCCTCAATGTTTAAAGGTAGAAAGATAGAGTATAGAAGATATCACCTGAAATAACAAACACTGACAAATTTGAAACACACTGAAACAAAAATAAAAACCAGTAGAACACAATAATAAAACAAAAGGAAAAAAATTACAAATGAAGACTCAAATCTAATTGATTAGTACTCAAAAGTGCATTTTTATCATGGTTTTATATCATCATTTTGCATTTGAAGTATCAATAACTCCTTAACTAAAGTACGTTTTATAATAATCTATCTAATAATATAAGATACCTTTAATTTGTGGTAAATGTCCATTTTAAATGCAGGCCTATCACATAAATGAAAGGATTGATTGATGACTTTAAGAACTTCAATTGCAAAGGCAAAGAGATGATCAAACTTAGAAAAGAGATGTCGGTGCAATCCAAACCGGAACACTGTTTAGTAATTGGGTTATATCTGGAGCTATAGATCTCAGATTTAGGTCTACTTTATATGAATAAAAAGGTAAGACATAGGCCTATAGCTTTCATATGGAGCCCAAGATCTAAAAAGGCCATTTTCAAGTCCAAATTGTTGCAACAACAAAGAAGCCCGAATCTGTCCTCCAGCCCGAGCATTGTTCAGTATTTTGGCCATATCTGGAGTTCTAGAAGTCGAAATGAGCTGAATTGTTTACACAAGAAAGCTGAGACAATTTTCTAGAACTTTCATGTTTTTAAGTGGCTTTAATTTTGACGTCATCAATGATGTTTTGGGCAGACAAGAGAAGACAAGGATTGTCACCAAGTCAAGGGTTGACCATCTACTCATCAATTAGTCATCAAATCAATAGTTCCCAATTTTGGCCTATAAAAGGAGGCATTTGCCATGCATTTAGGCATCTTGATGTCCATATCAAGATCATGCTATTGTTTTCTCTCTTTGTATTCTTTATGCTTTGTTTTCATTAATATCAAGTTTATGCCTTTCATTTCCTTTCCTTTGCTTTGTTAACTCTTATCTTATTTATGTTCTTATTTTGTTTATCTATTTTTCGTTCTTCCATTATGTCTAGCTAAGTTAATTATGTCAAGGTGAAAAGGTTACACTAATGGTGTAAGAATAAGTATGGTATAAACTTAATATGGACTTTAATGTTTAATACTAACATGTTTTATATTTGTTATCTTGTTCACTCTTTAATACTTTGCTTGTTAAATAACTAATCTTGATTTATGTTGTATAACAATTGGTACAACAAATGCTTGGCACTTTCATAGCCCATACTGTATGGTATAACCGACATCTGAGCTATGAAAGGAACTTGATTTGTTTGTTGTTAACATAAGTTATAATCATGAATGCTTGATGAAATTTACAAGTATTAGCATTAATCAAATAAGATGACTAATGTAATCATGTTAACAATCTATAATCTGATTAGAACCTCCTTTATGTGTGGTTTCCAATTGAACAATAAGAGTTTATACTATACTTGTTTGACATACCATTAGTGAAACCTCTAACCTTGACATTTGTTATTCAAATATTATCCTGATCAAATATTTCAAAGATTCATTCCCGACAATAAGGTAAGTAGTGTCATTAAACTTTGTAATTCTGAAGCATGTGGAAGTGATTTATCGTCAAATAAAACTGCTGTAAAAATCTTTCAAAATGGATTTTATTGGCCCACCATGTTCAAAGACACGCATGCATTCTGCAAAACTTGTAAAAATTATCAAAAAGTTGATACTGGTCAAAAAGTTTTGTTTTATAATTCTCAACTCTATGCATTCCCTAAAGAGCTAAGACCAAGATGGAGGAATTCTTATGGGGCCTGTGATATTGAGAATTCAATGAATGACAATGATTTTAAGGAAAATGAACATCGTTCAAAAGCTTACTTTGATAATTTTCCTAGTAAAAATGAATCAACTGGTTTGAATGATCTTGTAGATAAAGGTTGAGTATTTTATGTTTCTCACAATGTTTTTGTGTTTTTTTTGAGTGATTTTTGCTAGTTTCTGTCACCCCGGTCAAATGCCGGATAACGGTACTCCGTGACATAAGTCGGTTCTTTCAGTTTCCCCACAATAACTGATATCTATATATACATTTTTGCAATTTTTTGAATCTCTTTTTCAATTCTCATTTGAAAATGGACACTAATCTTGCAAAATTTAAAAAGTATTTTCCTGCTTTGCCTCAGAATGCGATTACAAAAATTTACCGTGTTAGATGTGCAAGATTGAGATTATTAATGAATCATGGAATTCTTGAAGATATTCGCTGGTTGATTGAAGCAAAAGTCCAATTATCAGGTGAGTCCTCTAACTCCTTTATTTCACACGTGTCTGGAATAGGTAAAAGCACTTTTGCAAAGAAACGTCGTGCAAAACGACTGAAAGTTTGTGATCGATGTGTTAGATGGACTTGTAATACACAATGTCGTTCTTTAGGAATGATATCTATAAACCGTGAAGATAAAATACAATTCATTAAGGATGGCCTGAGTAAGGAGTCTTTAGATAACCTTCTATTGACTCTTGAGACGCATCCTAGTGGAGATGTGTATCGTGCAATTCATGATTTATGGTCGCTATTTCATAAAGAACATGATTGACTTAGTCTTGGGAATCTGACTAAAAAAGACCCTGTTTGTCAGTTTTTAAGAAAACTGGATGGGAAGCCTATCCCTAACCTGCAGAGGGCGTTTAAGCTGTTCTTGGATGTAAAACCAAGGGAAGATGTGAGTCCTCTAACTCCTTTATTTCACACGTGTCTTTTGGTTTTATTATTGTGTTTTGTTGTTACTTATATTTGTTTCAGTGTCTTCCAGGTTTGTTAGTGTTTATTATTTCAGGTGATATCTTCTATACTCTATCTTTCTACCTTTAAACATTGAGGACAATGTTTTGTTTTAGTTGGGGGGAGAGGGTAGTAGCTAAAAAAAAAACTGTGTTCTCTATTTTATAAAGCATGTGCAAAATGGTTATTACTATGATGGCAGAGTAAGGAGAATCTTTTATGACTCTTGAGACGCATCTTAGTAATCATTCATAACAAGGTCTATCATAATACTTCTTGAAATATTTAGATTTACAAATTCTTGCATTATTATCACTTAAGTCTGCTCATATACTTAATTAACATGTATTCTTAAACCTTAATTTACACACACACACACTTCAACATATGATTGTGGGTTGCATATTGGATTATTACATTATTTATGTTCTTTTGTTAAAGGTAACAACTAAGGAAAATGGATAGTATATAATTAAAAAAAGAAAAAAAGAGAGAAAAAAAATGAATGATAATAATAAAAATGTAGATAAGTTTGGTTTCGTAGCCTCCCTAACCTAAGCAATTAAGCCCGAAGGGGTGTTTTAACACCTAATACCCTAAAGTCAACTGACTTGGGAG